>JAZARR010000273.1:0-284619 GCA_037389465.1 Baylisascaris procyonis
CATGAAGCCTGCGAGCACGATCTCTGTGCAAACCCTATTTAAGACTACCTGAATACGCAATGTAACAGTGTAGTATAGAGTGTCGATTCACCTAAGCGAGAAATTAAAATCGATTAAATTAAAATAATTAAATCAATCCACATTAACATCACCTCTTAAGCATGCATCACTTGTTTGCATCAACTCGACTCGAATATTATAATAATAAATCTCCAACTATGAAAAGCGTTAGTCTTTTTGAAAATTTGAAGCAAAAAATAAGCAGTCTTTTGCTACTTTTATTTTAAATTATATTTATGATCATACAGAATCTCATTAATATCTACTCAGTCACGAAAGACACACTTTCAAAAACGTCAGAAATGGACTCTATAATAGCAACAATTAATTCGGCAGTCAGCGAATTAACCGAAAAAAGGTAAAATTCGCATAGAGCATTCCATGATCGAAATATCGGAAAAGTATCGAAAAAGAACGTATAATTTTTTTACGCCTCCGGAATAGGAAGTTCGCTGCTTCTGAAACACCTACCAGAAGGATATTTGCTGTAGACGCTCAGAGATAAAACAACGCTTTCCTTAACCGTCCGCTTTCTCGTCATCGGCATCTTCCGTTTTCCTCTTTGATTTCTAAATAAAACAGATACTTAAGAACCTCCTTTTGCGAACACATAGGAAATGAATATATCAAATCAACTGCAAAATATAATAGCATATACTCAGCTTAAAAACAACATCCTTCATACGTTTCAAATTCAAAAATTGAGAAATCGAGTCGGTTAGCAGCCCAGAAAACTTATCTCGATTAGGTTCAATCGCTTCCCTTAAATACCAATTAGAATTAACCATTCTCTTCAGCTGAATAGCATCCTTCTCCTTAGCTAACAGCCTTATCACATATTCGAATCGAGATGCCTTGCTTCCGAAAGCATCGTAATCTTTTAGGTATTCACACCTCCTTTCCCTCTAAAGAAGTACGTGCACGCTTTTAAACTTATCAAAAGCAATGCCAAAGTGATCAAATGGCATACCTCTTTGAATTTTTGCGAAAGGATTTTCATCACTTCGCCATGCTTCATGCCAACCTTCTTCACCTCAGCATAGTTATCTTTAACGAATTCAGCAAACTTGTTCGTCCGTTTCGTCGTTTCAATCGCCCTTCCGTCACTTCTTTGCAACTCGAAACGTCCTTGACATAATGCGCAAATTTTACGTTCTGTATCCAATGACTTTGTGTGTCGTTTGATGCTTCAATTACAAACATATAACCAATATGAATCAATGCAAGCAATCATCTTAAAACAGTACTGAGATTCTTTATGTCATACATCGATTCTTTTTATACGCTTTTGCAAAATACGTAGTTCAATGACGATTTCGTTCTGTGCGTATATGTCTGCTTAAATGTGCAACAGTCAACCACTGAAATTAGATTTATGAAATTGAGTGCACATCATATACACTAAAGGATGATTTCCTGTGCCCTATTTCATGCTGATCCATCATCACGAATGCTAAAGGAATTTAAAGATGGGAAAGTCTGTATACTTATTGTGCTAGCTGAGTCACAAAAAAAACGAACTGTTCGTGGAAGATTTATGCAGGCGGTCTGTCAATTGGTATATGAAGGCAATACTTTCTATATTTTGCTACAACGAAAAAATATTCGTCTCATGGAGCGATAAAAATGATTTTTACTGGCCCTTAATACAACCATTACCAAATCTGAGGGAAAATGGTTGCCAAATGACAATATTTTTTCTGAAAAATCCGAAGTTTAAGAGGAAATATCCCAACTCTTGGGGGTATTAAGAAATTAAGAAAATAGGCGGAAACCAGCAGAAAACGAAATATTGTGACTGTCTAACGAAAAAATATTTAAAAAACGCATTTTCAACGGCTAGAGCCAGCAAAAGAACTGAGAAAATAAATTTTCAAAGCACACTCAATATAATTTGCATTTTTACCTACTCTTTCCAGGTTAAATGTGACTATAAACAATCGGCAACTTTTAATTTTTCCACCGTTGTCGAACACACCTCAAATATGCCTAAAAGTGATAGTTCAAATGATTTGTACAAGTAAACCATCACAAAAAAGGAACCAATTCAGAGATTGCCGCAAAATTTTTGGCGGAGAAATTAATAAGAAAAAGACGGAATATTCAGATAAAGAAACATACGTCTGTCCACATCTATTGCATACATAAAGGAACTTTGCGTCAATTTTATAGTTGTGGCATCGCTCAATCGGTGGAAGTGAACTGAACACTGCCACACAACGCATCGCCCTTAACAATATACTAAGAATGAACATTGCACAGATCATGTTACTTCACAGACGAAACGATAAAAGTTGGAAATATGCGCATCTAGTGTGGCGTTTTAAGTTAAAATTTGCAGCCATTATGCCGAGCACAAAAAACAAAAGGTACTTTATGTTTTCACTATGCTTTAGTTCTAACTATTAGAGCAACATCTCACAGGATTCAAACTCATTCTTTAACTCGGGTTAGCTGCATGCCATCATTTGCAAGTCATGCCACTTCCAACTGCATGGTGGAGGCGCTTTTTACGGATGCCCAAGATTCTGAAGATTATATCGTTATGAATCCTACAAAACCCGTATTCAATTTTCTGCTGGATCTACGAAATCATCGAAGCATCTTAAAATACTAAGCCAATCAAGTACAAAACTTTTAAAGTGAGGGAATTCGGCATAAGATACAAAGTGACGAACGGCTTCAGCAGTTGCAATTTAAAGGAAGTTTTACGAAGCAAAATTCGTAAAATGCCCTTTTTAACCAATAAACGAAGTGGCACCTTCTCAAGATTCTGCTGAAGAAAAAGTGCGAGATACAGATTTGAAGAGATGTTATCAGCACGGAGGCGGAACAAAGGGAGGGACAAGTGAGGTAGTAATGAGGACTGCGACTACGCCAAAGTAGCACATACTTGTTTTCCTTGCACTGCGCTAACAAAGTTGATGTATTGAACATTAGGGAAGAAAAGAACTCCAAGGAAACACATGGGTGTAAATTGTGATCCACCTAACAGGAACACCTACAAAACACAGAGCTGAGCAAGGGTGTCACATAGGTCTGAAATTAGGAGGGGAGAGAGGAAGATGGGAATGGAAGAACTACATATAAAAATCTGAACATCTCGAGAATGAACCTAGACAAGAATAGAATGACAGCAAATGTAGATCCAATAACTTCAACGAACAGCCCAGTCCAACTGCCACCAGTTTGAGAAAAAATAACAAAAGCCTCGAGACCTCTGCAGACAAGTTTCATGGGAACCCTCTCCTCTCGCGGTAACCTTTGTCAGATTGCGAGTGGAAACAGAATGTCATATCTGATTACGGCAAGGTGTTTCATGGTAAGATATTTTTGAGAATTTCTGCAACGAAAACAAAGAAAAACATTTTAAACGAGCATACCAATATTTCCATATAGGGCCATGGCCACCATTTGCAACATGATCGATAACCCAAACAACGGCTGCGTGACACAGTTCACGCAAAAGTGTATCGCGAACTCGCTCTGTAAGAACAATGTGGCTGAGGGGTCGGCGCACTTAGCCAAAAAGAGACGGAGAGAGACCGCGCGCGTCCTCAGCGAGACGGAGAGAGACCGCGCGCGTCTTCAGCGAGCGACGCGGCACTGGTCACTCTGAAATAAATCGTCGCAATAAATGTGAAAATATACAGTAAGGAAATGAGATTCGAACAACGGATTTCGACACATTCGAAAGAGCATTAAAGGCTCTATCAGAATCAAAAATAATCTCGGACAAAAACAAGAACTTTTCTATTAGATCGATCATTTATATGACGTGCAATTGAGAAAAATTGCATGGTCATCGATAAATGAGGGCCTATAACTGTATAAAGGAACAAGATTTGGGAAGAGTGACTAGGTACATTCGAAAGAGCATTAAAAGCTCTATCAGAATCAAAAATAATCTCGGACAAAAACAAGAACTTTTCTATTAGATCGATCATTTATATGACGTGCAATTGAGAAAAATTGCATAGTCATCGATAAATGAGGGCCTATAACTGTATAAAGGAACAAGATTTGGGAAGAGTGACTAGGTACATTCGAAAGAGCATTAAAAGCTCTATCAGAACCAAAAATAATCTTGGACAAAAACAAGAACTTTTCTATTAGATCGAATTTTTATATGCAGTGCAATTGAGAAAAATTGCATAGTCATCGATAAATGAGGACCTATAACTGTATAAAGGAACAAGATTTGGGAAGAGTGACTAGGTACATTCGAAAGAGCATTAAAAGCTCTATCAGAATCAAAAATAATCTCGGACAAAAACAAGAACTTTTCTATTAGATCGATCATTTATATGCAGTGCAATTGAGAAAAATAGACGTGCTGACATGTAGAGGCGATGGAAGAAAGAAATCGCTCGTTGAACTATGGAAATCCTATTACTGGTTCGAAGTGGCAGCCGCTGTCGTTTCTTGTCAGAATCGTCGGTCTCTGTCGTTGAGGTGAAGGCAACATCTGGAATGTTAAATATAATGATGATCACGACGAAAGCATACTACATAAGTAATGGAAGTTTTGTATAGCTTGAATTAATAACATTAAAGATATAATTTTTTCTCTTTCTTAAATTTCGGTGAGTTTGGTGCTATTTCAACTGATAGCTTATCGTGGAAAAAATCAGAGATGTGCAGTCTATGTTTGACGATAATGTAGGAAATATAGCCTGCCGAGCCGGATGTAGCTATTTCTTCGAAGTATCCTTGCCAGATTCCATTCATCCCAGTGTACACGTAGATGTTCAAGTCGAAGCGAAGCAATGTATATATATATATATATATATATATATATATATATATATATATATACAAATATATATATATATATATAATTGACATAACGCGAATCAAATTTTATTTCCCTCACCCCAGCCTGTTATGCGCAAGAAAAACAGTTAGACTACGAACTGCTGAGTGCACGCGTCCACAACTAATATATAAATAAATAAATAAATACATATATATATATTTATTTATTTATTTACTTATTTATTTATTTATTTATTTATTCATTTATTTATTTATTTATATATTAGTTGTGGACGCGTGCACTCAGCAGTTCGTAGTCTAACTGTTTTTCTTGCGCATAACAGGCTGAGGTGAGGGAAATAAAATTTGATTCGCGTCATGTCAATTATATATATATATATATATATATATATATATATATATATATATATATATATATATGTATATATATATATTATATATATATATATATATATATATATTGCTTCGCTTCGACTTGAACATCTACGTGTACACTGGGATGAATGGAATCTGGCAAGGATACTTCGAAGAAATAGCTACATCCGGCTCGGCAGGCTATATTTCCTACATTATCGTCAAACATAGACTGCACATCTCTGATTTTTTCCACGATAAATATCAGTTGAAATAGCACCAAACTCACCGAAATTTAAGAAAGAGAAAAATTATATCTTTAATGTTATTAATTCAAGCTATACAAAACTTCCATTACTTATGCAGTATGCTTTCGTCGTGATCATCATTATATTTAACATTCCAGATGTTGCCTTCACCTCAACGACAGAACCGACGATTCTGCCAACGACAGCGGCTGCAAATAATAGGATTTCCATAGTTCAACGAGCGATTTCTTTCTTCCATCGCCTCTACATGTCAGCACGTCTATTTTTTCTCAATTGCACGTCATATAAAAATTCGATCTAATAGAAAAGTTCTCGTTTTTGTCCGAGATTATTTTGGTTCTGATAGAGCTTTTAATGCTCTTTCGAATGTACCTAGTCACTCTTCCCAAATCTTGTTCCTTTATACAGTTATAGGCTCATTTATCGATGACCATGCAATTTTTCTCAATTGCACGTCATATAAATGATCGATCTAATAGAAAAGTTCTTGTTTTTGTCCGAGATTATTTTTGGTTCTGATAGAGCTTTTAATGCTCTTTCGAATGTACCTAGACACTCTTCCCAAGTCTTGTTCCTTTATACAGTTATAGGCCCTCATTTATCGATCACCATGCAATTTTTCTCAATTGCACGTCATATAAATGATCGATCTAATAGAAAAGTTCTTGTTTTTGTCCGAGATTATTTTTGATTCTGATAAGCTTTTAATGCTCTTTCGAATGTACCTAGTCACTCTTCCCAAATCTTGTTCCTTTATACAGTTATAGGCCCTCATTTATCGATGACTATGCAATTTTTCTCAATTGCACTGCATATAAAAATTCGATCTAATAGAAAAGTTCTTGTTTTTGTCCGAGATTATTTTTGATTCTGATAGAGCTTTTAATGCTCTTTCGAATGTACCTAGTCACTCTTCCCAAATCTTGTTCCTTTATACAGTTTTAGGCCCTCATTTATCGATGACCATGCAATTTTTCTCAATTGCACGTCATATAAATGATCGATCTAATAGAAAAGTTCTTGTTTTTGTCCGAGATTATTTTTGGTTCTGATAGAGCTTTTAATGCTCTTTCGAATGTACCTAGTCACTCTTCCCAAATCTTGTTCCTTTATACAGTTATAGGCCCTCATTTATCGATGACCATGCAATTTTTCTCAATTGCACGTCATATAAATGATCGATCTAATAGAAAAGTTCTTGTTTTTGTCCGAGATTATTTTTGGTTCTGATAGAGCTTTTAATGCTCTTTCGAATGTACCTAGTCACTCTTCCCAAGTCTTGTTCCTTTATACAGTCATAGGCCCTCATTTATCGATGACCATGCAATTTTTCTCAATTGCACGTCATATAAATGATCGATCTAATAGAAAAGTTCTTGTTTTTGTCCGAGATTATTTTTGATTCTGATAGAGCTTTTAATGCTCTTTCGAATGTACCTAGTCACTCTTCCCAAATCTTGTTCCTTTATACAGTTATAGGCCCTCATTTATCGATGACTATGCAATTTTTCTCAATTGCACTGCATATAAAAATTCGATCTAATAGAAAAGTTCTTGTTTTTGTCCGAGATTATTTTTGATTCTGATAGAGCTTTTAATGCTCTTTCGAATGTACCTAGTCACTCTTCCCAAATCTTGTTCCTTTATACAGTTTTAGGCCCTCATTTATCGATGACCATGCAATTTTTCTCAATTGCACGTCATATAAATGATCGATCTAATAGAAAAGTTCTTGTTTTTGTCCGAGATTATTTTTGGTTCTGATAGAGCTTTTAATGCTCTTTCGAATGTACCTAGTCACTCTTCCCAAATCTTGTTCCTTTATACAGTTATAGGCCCTCATTTATCGATGACCATGCAATTTTTCTCAATTGCACTGCATATAAAAATTCGATCTAATAGAAAAGTTCTTGTTTTTGTCCGAGATTATTTTTGATTCTGATAGAGCTTTTAATGCTCTTTCGAATGTACCTAGTCACTCTTCCCAAATCTTGTTCCTTTATACAGTTATAGGCCCTCATTTATCGATGACCATGCAATTTTTCTCAATTGCACGTCATATAAATGATCGATCTAATAGAAAATTTCTTGTTTTTGTCCGAGATTATTTTTGATTCTGATAGAGCCTTTAATGCTCTTTCGAATGTGTCGAAATCCGTTGTTCGAATCTCATTTCCTTACTGTATATTTTCACATTTATTGCGACGATTTATTTCAGAGTGACCAGTGCCGCGTCGCTCGCTGAAGACGCGCGCGGTCTCTCTCCGTCTCTCTCTTGCGCCTGCGCTTGTGGCTAATGTTACCCTCACCGTGGCTGAGGACCCACAGTTGGACGAATGAATGAATTTACTGACATAGAGTGGCGCTTTTATACGCTTTTACAAAGAAGAGTGGCGCTTTTATACGCTTTTACAAAGAAAAACATTCTGACAAATGATTCACATTTTTGTTTCGAAGAATTCATAGATATGAGAAATAAACATTTCCAAGTCAAAACAATTTGAGAAAGAGAAGAGTTTTGGATCGTATGAATGACTGTTTTGAGAATTGTTAGCCGACAACGGCATTTTCGTTATGTTCAGTGTTTGCTTCTTCTCGACACTCCCCGCGGGAAGTTTTCGTCGTTCGCATTGTTCTGGTCTCTCGGAGAATCGAACTTCTTAGTGGAGAGAAAATCATTTCTGGTTTACTTTCCACTCTTTCCTTCAATTGCACCTCTTGGAGTGTCCTCTGTGGAATAGTATGGCTTCGTGGCGCTTTCTGCAGTTCCGCTCCTGTGTCTTCCGTTTCTGGCACCCGAAGTTGCACTTGCACTTGTTTCGTCCGCCGTTTAATTTCGCATCTACACGTCAGCACTGCGCCTATTCCAAGTGCGATGAGGATGGAAACTGTTATTGTGGTTTTAATCGCGACACCACTGACATCATCCAGAGCTTCTTGAATTTTGTGTGTGGCCACGCCAATTTCTCGTTCGGCTTCCCACAGTAGTCGTTCACCTTCATCACGTGGGGAATCAATTCCGCTTTTCCGTATCCCACTTGAAATTGTGCCACCTTCCTTGAAACGTTTCATCTCTGCTGAAAGCATGGACAAGGCGAGGCTGATTCTTTCTTTCTCGATTGATGGCAAAGCTCCTGCCTTGAACGTTTGATGCCGAATTGCTGGGATATTTCTTGAAGAGAAGTTATCGAAGCTCTCTATCCCCTTTTCATTGCAAGGATAGATGAGCAATGAATTTGTGTCCCGTAGAGTTGCGCAGACATCTTCCCTTTGCAGTAGCATTCTCCCAGCCACAGTTGGAGGTGCTGCTTTGGCGTTGATTGTGAGTGCATTCGTTAATTCACAAACTGATCTCCACACAGCCCGAAACTTTTCGTTAATCTGATCTTTCAAAAGCTCATAAACAAATCGTAGCTTTGCGTTTATGGGATCATGTGAAGCTTCCGATGATTGAGGCGAATTGGCAAAAATTGTCGCATATTCTACACACGGTTTACGTGTGTCTCCGTCAATATCGTCGATGATGGGTCTGTTCGCTTCAAATGCAACCAATTCATCCGATTAATCTCGACTGGATGAGATTTTATCCATTGCCTGAAGTCTCCTGAGACTCTTGTGTCATTGAAGACGACGATGAAGTTGTTGTCCATCCAGTGCACTCCACTCAAGCTGCATTCACTGAAGGACCCAGGGTATTCTCAAAGGTAAAGGAAGCTTCCAAATCGGGAACAAGTACAGAGTGAGAAGTTGCGAAAACTTCATGCTCTCCGAGAGATTGAAAGTGGCAAATTGATTTTGCCTCTGAAGCATTCCATAGGAGAGTGTAGTCCGTGAGACAGAAACTATCCGTGATTTTACATTTTGTTGTGAAGTCCGCGGTGGTTGTGATCAATTTGTCGTCATTGTAAATAGCTAAGAAGCCGAATTGAACGACGTAGTTTGACGTTGTGATACAACGTGTGCCTCACAGTCCGTAAGAGAATCCTTCGGGAAAGTTTGTCTCCCAGCGGTCACGTGCTCGTTGTACCATTGGACTTTCGTTGAACTGTTTGTTAGTAGCCAACTCTGAACATACTTGGAGGGAGATCGCACTAACATTTTTATAATCGGCCGTTAACTGCAGAGTCCAGTGGAGAAATGAGTTCGTGCGCAATGTACGAGAAATGTTGGTGCAGGACACGGCTGGAATCAAAACGTGAGTGCGGCTGTAAATTGTGGCCTTTGTCCAGACTGTGGTCTCTGAATTGCTGATTTGCGAACAGTTTTGAAGGTGGGGATATCTCAATTGCACCCCGGCTTTCGATGCGTTGTACCACAATTGTGCCGACGCGGCGTTTATCCTACTGCTAACAACGGTAATTAACATGAGGCAAGCGACAACCGATAGATTCACGCCGAGTTGGCGCGCTTTGGAACGGATGAGCGGACCTCCGTGAACTGAGGTCGAATTGTCCTTGCCCGAATTAGCGTCTTCATGGCTTTCTGGATTGCTAGGCTCCTCCGACTCCGAGCGTGAGGCGTCACTATCAGTGATCTCAAGTGGAAAAAGGAGGTTTACTGGACGAGTAATTTTTCGTTGAAAACCACACTGAAGTTCGACGGAACGAATTTTCCCGTCTTTTCCTTCGATTAGTTTTGAAATGATGCCAAGCTTCCATAAAGCTCTTGGCTTTGATTCATCGTGAATAAGCACTACATGACCCGGTTGAGGCTCGTTAGCGTTAACTAACCTTGGGGTCCGATGTTGACGTTGCGAGCGTTCTCGTAAGGCAAGTAGATACTCGGTCTCCCAGACCTTCCAGAATCGTTCAACGAATCTGTTGGATTCTGACCATGCATCCAGTAGTTTGTCGCAGTTGTTAATTGTTGGGTAGTATTCTTCTCCAGTATCTGAGTTTGCTTCCGTTTTTACGACAACTTCCATTGCCTTGTTTGGTGTCGCAGCAATAAGATCGATTGGTCGAATCACTTGTAGTGACTCCTTATCGACATATGTCAAAGGTCTTGAGTTGACGATAGCTTCGCACTCGCTCAGTAAGGTTTGCAGAAGTTCGTCGTCGACAAAGGCTGTACCAATCATTCATCGAAGGGCTTTCTTCGTGATTTGAACCATCCTCTCGTAAATGCCCCCTTGCCAGGGAGCCCTTTCTGTGATATGTGTCCATCGAATTTCATTTAGGATCTGGTCAGTCGCCCTTTCCGCGAGGAGGAACGTGGAAGCGTTGTCAGACAATATTGTTCTCGGTTGACCTCTACGAGCTATGAATCGACGTAGGCATAATAAGAAGGCTTGACTTGAACAGTCGGAAACGACTTCGAGATGAACAGCCCGGGACCACAGACACGTAAAAAGTGCTATCCAGCGTTTTGTCCCACCCTTTCCATTTTCTTCGACGCTCTTGTTTTTGACATGAATGGGCCCGAAATAGTCAAGTCCGACGTCTGCGAAAGGTTTGCCAGGAACGGTGCGAGCAGTTGGTAATGGTGGAAACTTAGGAAGTCGAAACGGTCGTGCACGCCAGCGTCGACAGTCCATGCAATATCGGTTGATCGTCCTTTGGACAGTTGCCCTCCCCTGAGGGATCCAGAATAGTTGTCTCATTGTATTGAGTGCTTGAGCAGATCCAGCATGAGCGAGTCGTTTGTGTGTTTCCAAGATCAGCAGACGAGTCACAGTACTATGTTTGGGCAGGAAGATTGGACGGATTGACGCTGCTGGCAGCCTGGAGGTTATTATTCGTCCTCCACATCTATACACCCCGTCACTGCAGGACATTTCGAAAGAGTTAATTTCAGTTTCACCGATAACCTTTTGCGCGTCGCGAATGAGGCACTGTTTTGCTTCCTTGAAGTCGGTTGCAGAGAATGGTCCTGTCGCGCTGATTTTCATCCAGCAGGCCGATGAATGAGGTTTACTGATTTTCCGAAGAAATCGGAGTGTGGTTGCTGTAGTTCTTAGCAGGCGGTTCCAGCTGCTAAATCGATCGGCATTGAAAACGTGCTCAGCTGAATGTTGCCTCTCGAGTACCTCACAGACGGTGCTATCGACAACTTTTGCACCGCTTGCTGGATTTGGATCAGTTGGTAGTCCAGTCTGATCAGGCCAGTTGTCCGGTGCTTTTGAAATAAAAGAGGGTCCTTGCCACCACTGTAAGTTGTTAACGAGTTCTTCTGGTTTGAGACCTCGTGTTGCCAGGTCCGCTGGATTCAGATCTCCTGGTACGAAGCGAAATTGAACATTCTTTACGGCTCTGATTTTTTGTATTTGGTTTCGGACAAACCGATCTCGTTCATTGTTGAAGATTACCCAAGATAATGCAATTTGACTGTCGGACCACAAATACAGTGGAACGTTTAAATTCATTTGCCTGCTAACGTAATCGATTAGTCGGGAGCCTATAAGAATTCCTAGAAGCTCGAGACGCGCAATTGTCATTCCTTTGATGGGCGCTAGACGATTCTTTGACATGACAAGAGAAGAACCTTCTGTGGAGGTAGCGAACACTACGGACGCGTATGCCGCTTTAGAAGAGTCGACAAAGCAATGAAGAGACTTCGGTTGCCCAATTTGCCGTTTGATGCTAATAGGTTGACTATGCCATCCTTGAATAAGTGTTTTTGCTCGCTGAAACTCAGCTTTCTTGAGCGTATCGTCCCATCCGTACTCCACGTGCCAGAGCGTTTGGATAAAGACCTTGATCGGCAGCGTTGCTGGTGTCAGATACCCAAGTGGGTTGAATACGCTGGCTACCCACGATAGCAACGTTCGCTTTGTCATGTCACCGAACTCGAATTTTTTTAATATAAACGAAATTTTGTCTGTGCGCACGTCCCATGGGATGTCGAGAATTTTTGCATTTGTCTCGTTTTGACGATCCTCTACTTTCCAACGCTCTCGAAGTGCTGCGGAATTTGAATTTAGCTCTCGTAGATTCATTCCCGCAAATTGGAACAGTTTCTTGCTTGCATCACATTTCTTTGCAGCCTCGTCAGTAGTTGCTGCTGTGAGCATGATGTTGTCCACGTACATGTTGTGCAGCAGCTCCTGTGCAACAGCTGAATCGTTGTGTAGTTTGAGGTGATGGCGAATTGTAGTCGCGAGAAGAGAAGGTGAAGCGACCACGCCGAAAGGGATTCTCGCGAATCGAAATATACGCAGATTGTCCCTCGTCGGTTGGCTATTCAGATTCTTCAGCCACAGGAAGCGAGTAGAGTCGCGATCACTTTCCCTCAAACCGATCTTAAAAAGGCTTTCTCCAAATCTCCCATGACTACTACTGTCGGAACTCGAAACTGCAGTAAAATACCTGTCAAATCAGGGAGATATATTGGCCCTCGCAAGATCGCGTCATTCAAACTATAACCATTTTTTCTCATTTTGCTCGATGCGTCGTAAACGAGTCGAATTTTCGTTGTGCTACTCGTTGGTTTCATAACAGCTTGAATGGGCATTGTGAAGCTCCGACCAGAGTGTTGGCTCCGTTCAGCCGAGCCACCCCGTCCAACACCTCATCGGGACAAGTGTGGTGGACAAGTCCCGGCAGTCATAGGAGGAACGACGGTGAATCGGCTCGTCAGCATCCGATGGGCAGGAGATGAGCCTAAGCCCTAACCTTCACGCGACCAACCTGCAAGAAGGAGAGGCCGACCTAAAGACCACGGGAACCAACTGGACCAGAGAGGCATTGGGTCAGAGTAGGCGGAAGCGATATGAAGAGACATGTATTCATAATGAATGCTGTGTTCATTGAAATAAATAAATAAATAAATAAATTGAATGGGCATATAGTATGTATGCTTCTGTTCGGGCTTGTTCGTAACATCCTCGATGATACCTGCCTCTAGCTGCTCCTTGAGAAGTTTGTCACATTGCAGGAGCAGACAAACAGCAACACCACCTATTGAGCAGTCAATCTTGGCCGTTGAAAGAATTCTACTAGTAAGATTTGACCAATGAAAAAATTTGATTAAATACAATCAGAACTCCGCCCATTGCTACTAATAAGAAAGTCCAATATGTCTGTCGGCCAGTACAGCGCATTTACGAAGAGAAGTGCTTGCAAATTTCAGCTGTAAAAAACCAAACAATTTCCTTGAGATTTACTGCTAACATATGGATAGAAATAGTGAAAAAAGATTCCACGATTTCTATTTTTATAATCACCCATCATCGAACTCTTCGAAATTTTTTATGTAACATTTGTTCAACTCGATTCCTTCTAAAGGTAAAGCAACATAGCGAGTGAGTGAATATACGGCTACTATTGCCTTTCATTCATTTGCTCATGTAACAAGTGAATCATAGCCTTTTATCAGTTCAACTGACCGACTGACCAGATCCAAGATTAACTTATTTAAAACCAAATCCTGAATAAATGGTTGGAACTGACCTTAACCTTTTGACGGAGGTCTTTGATGGCAATCCTAGAAGTAGAGTTCATTCTATAAATTCAATAAATTTGAGCATCTCGTTGCGATAGTGATAACTCATAGTGGAGACAATATCATCGCATACGTTATAAAGATGTGTACCCCAATGCACAAATTTCAATACCTGTGATTGCAATGTGAAGCAGCTACTGAAATAAGAAAGAATATATTCTCTACACTCTCTTATAAACAATATTGCTCAATTTTTGAAGTGAAACTCTATAAAGTTGCATCCAATCGTGTACGATAAACTAGTGAAGAACCAAACTAGAAAAGTTTTCGCAGTGAACGAGGTGCATAAGATGGGGATAAACCGATTAACTCCTCGAATCGGATCCATATTAACTCCTTTTCGAATCGGATCGGATCTGATCTTTCATATTTCTTTTTATCTAGGATAATCTTTCACTGCAGTTTATTTAGTCGTCCACCGTTTTAACAACTTTGTTTCAATTGTCATAATAAGTAACGAATGCTCCATGCCTTATTATTAAGGTCTAGCAAATTCGCTTCACAAAATTGCAATATGATGACGTCATATTCGTGTACATACATATATGTATATCTATCTCATATCAGCTTGAAAAGCGTTGAAACCGGAATTAAGAAATCAGTTGGCTGTAACGTACATTAAATGTGGTCGCATATATCATCTTTCACAATGATCTATGCAATTTGAGATGAGCTACAAATATTTAAATGTGCTGAAGATTTGTGTACATTTTACAGCAAGATGCAATTTGTGCAATAAGCTGCCCCCTAAGAGCCCAAATGGTTCCTTTCTGATATTTAAAGGCAGCGCGAAATCAAGAAAGGAAAACAAGAGAATGAAACTACAATTAAAAAGACTCTGTAATAATTAACGTTCGTTGTGAAATTTCGGGCAATTAAGAACTGAAAACTCATCAATAACTGCATAAAACTTAGCACTATTTGTACTTTTCAAAAATGTATTTATTGCAAACAGTTCTAAAGGGAACAATACTCCTCGCAAATTTACTTTGCAGAACTCATTGCAGCAAAAAATAAAACGATGATGGGCTCACCCTTGGAGAACATTCCTGAAAAGTTCGTCTATACTCAGTTTTGAGTCACTAATATAATCATCCATCTCGGCGATACGTCTCAACTCATCATCAAGCAAATCTTCAAAAATCTCTCCTCATCGTTAGCTGACCATTGTTCAGCATCGACAATGTGCAATGATCTCTCTATTACATTTTCAGCTGCAAATTAAATTTCTGAAATATTCGTATTCGGATCGAGAGTATGAGGAAGAATCCAATGAAAAGAATAATATTACGTCTGAATGTACCATATAAAATAAACAATCAGTTTATTCGTAATCATGTCCCATTAAAAATTACAAGCTTATATGAGCCTAACTGTGACTACGGTCGTGTTTAATCCAGACTGTTTAAGCTAAACGATGTTGGCCATGGTCACATCCGCTTTCTTAAGTGAAAACTCCCAGGCGATAAAGGAACAAGCGGAGAAGCCAGCAGATTCCATCTGGAAATTTTTGAAATCCTTTTGACGAAAACGACCTTTTTTCGATAAAAGATGAGGGGGGATGCAGTGAGGGCAGAAAATTTCATATGTAGAGGCGGCCATCGAAGACTGCACAGCTTCAGAATACGGCGAAAGGAAAAGAGCGAAATCAAATAGGCAGTAAACATATTCATCAAAACCTTCCGAAAAACTTCAGCTCTCCGATAACAGAAAAAGAACAGTGAAAACGAACACGTTGTAAGTTCGATCGATTTCTGCTCGAAAGGTTTCGACAGTATCCAAATATCTTCCAAATCATTGGTAAACAAAGCAACAATCCTGAACGCCATCCATTGATATGCCGCTTCATATGCACGGAATGCACAGACATTTACCTGCAAATGTGGACATTAGTACTCTGCAAAAATTCCATTCAAATTTAAGAGAACAACACGAGTAAACAAAAACAACGAGAATAACCTGTCAATGCGTCGTTCGCGTAACAAACCTATGCTCGTTCTAGAGTGCAAACTTACTAGCAAATTCAGAAGTGACATAGAGACTGCATTTGTGCTGTCCACGTTCACATGTGAACTGACTTTAGGATATTTGGCGTTGCATGCTTGATGACGCGATACGATTAAAGAAAATGTTCGAAGCTCGAAGTGTCCTTAGCAAGGAAACGAAAGACCGACATTGGAGACCGATCCACTTCTTTCACTTTCCGATTCCATCTCTCCTCCACTTAATAATGTTCATATATTTGAAATATACATAAGAGTGAATAAACTAACAGTACTGCCAACTGGATATTTCGTTGCGATGTTTCCTTCACAATTTGAAACATTTCTGCAAATTCCATAAACAGCCTGCCCCTTCTAAATCCCGTCAATTATTTCGATTCCTACATAATTCCACTTTATCGCTGCGTTTACAACACAACCACGAGCAGCTAATTCAACGCTGTGATCATACCTGCAAATCCATACCAATACTCCCAGATTGTCCAAACATGCTTTATCGGGAAAATTTCAATTTGCCCTTCCTCCTATTCGACATGCGCTTCAGTTCCGCTTGACACAAGATGCTGCAGCACGAAATGTTCTGCATAATTTCCAGCTTTACTTTATACGAGTCTGGAATGTGTTCCCCACCGATATCCTTAATGCATCCATTCCTACAGCTTTCAAGCTGGGGCTGAGTTGTTTCGATCTACACACTCTACTGCTCCTCTAACGTATTAAATGTCTATTCGCCTAAATTATGACTTGGCGGAAGTTTTGTATCTCATCGCTCTTCATACTTACACACTTGTGTATGCCTTCTCACCTAGAGATGTTGAAATAAATGAATAAATAAATGACTGGAAAAGCATTTAAAAACAGATAGCAGGGGACCTTAAAGTGGTTTCTTTGAGCAGTCCAAAACTTTAGCTGATTCGATCGAGTATAAAATAAAAATCGAAAATTTGAGCTAATTTGATCGGATATCCGCCAAAACATCGAATATATAAACCTTTATTCCAAATGGTTCATCAAAATTACCTCCTCTTTGCAATACTGTACGATGCGTAGGTGAAATAACACAAGGAATTGTTGTATCTGTGTCCCAGTTTGCTTTGTCGGCTGCGACGACGATAGGTAGGTCGGGTGGTAGGCAGAGCTAGTATAAGCACTTTATTGGGAAAATGTAAACAGGCTTCCAGATGAAGCAGAGGAGGAGCAAGGCTGAGACGATAGAGATGAACACTGACGGGAGAGCGTGACGTACACCAGAAGAGGACTGCATCTGACGGGCTGAGAGCCGCCTTTTATAGGCCTCAGGTACCGTCAAAGGCACAAAGACAGACAACGGCATTATGTACGGCCACTCAACAAGTGCATGTGAAACTGTGATGATTCGCCAATTAAAAAGTGCAAAGCGATTACTACACTGTTTCATCACAATGGGATATCCTGGGTTGGCTCTTCTGTGCCATACCCAACAGGAATTTTAAAAGGCATTCGACAGTGCAACTCTCTCTGAAGTCACCATTCGAGCTTTGATTAAAGATTTCACCAAGACCATTAGCAGGTGTTTCACTAAAAACAAAAGTGAAACAATAGCCATTGAACAAAACACTCCAGTAAGTAAACAATCTACTCTATTATCAAAATGCAACGAAAGCATCATTTATTAGAGAAAATCCGATAGGTAACTATAAAATTATAACGATACCTTTATGAATTGATCATATTCAAGAGGTGAGAGGGATGACAACAAAGTTGCCTATAATTTCTCATTAAATAATACTTTCCACACATGAAAAGTCGAAAATTGTTACCGATTCTGAAGGCTGTATGGGAATATCAATGGCTTTAACGCTAAGAACAGGAAGTGGAGACAGTACAAGAGTCCTTGAATTAAGCTTAACTAGTGAATTTAAAGGCAACACTTTCTATCATAGCAATCACTCTAATAGAAATTCTATAAAAACTCTACCTAATCGTTCGCATGCGCATAGCGCCCAACCTGACAGTCAGTAGAGATAAAAAGGAAGAATGAAGATGGCAGTAAAAATAAAACACCTCGTTCCATTCGTGTACCGTGGTAAGGCATCAAGCTCCCAAGCGGATACGACCATACTGCCAGATGCATGCAATTCCACATGTCCATTCATCATATCAAAACGATAAAAGTTAGGATGTTTCTTCACAAAAATATACCATTCTTCGATATTGTTGCCAATTTCACATTGAGCAATCTGAAAGCATCAATGATGATATACAAACTAAAGTTGATATTTGCAGCATTAGCCAAGAAGATAGTTTATTTCTGACTGAAAATAATATTCACTCTTGTTTATTAATGATGCTCACTAGAAAATATTTACGCTCTTCCCACACGGTCGATTAACCACTAATATCTCTTAATGCTCAATTCATTTTACATCATTTTGCACCGTCAACACACTTAAATATTTAGGAAGAAAAAGAAGTAAAGAAAGACGAAGGAAGAATCAAAGAATTAATAAACACTTCAAAATAATTATTCGCCTATGTGCGTTTTTCGCCGATAATCGGTTATTGCGTAAACTTGCTGAAAGATACATATTTGGTGATGAAAGGAGGTAAAAAATAAGTTGAGATTAATGAATATCACCGATTTTGACAGTCTAAGAAATGCGATTGCATATCAATGCTGCAGTAGGGAACATAAAAGAATTTCCGCAATATCAGGCAACATTTTTATTTCTATAAAAAATGTATATAAATACGAGAAAAACATGAACAGAAAAAGAAATCACAGATCATCTCATGAGAAGAAAACAATAAACATTACAGTGCTGTCAATTTGCACCTACAATATCAGAAATTTATCGTTTTTTGAGTATTACTTCTTCGAGTATCTTCGAGTATTCCCCATCTTCGAGTATTACTTCCCCATCAGTATTCCCATCTTTGAGTATAGTATACCCCATCTTCGAGCATTACTTCAACTGACACCTATCTCAGGTAAAGCAGTTAAACTGTAACATAAACAAAATTGTGTACCAATTGACATTGCGAGATAATACGACCGGCAGTCACGAGTGTACGTTCTTGTGGTGCAATATTCATTAGAGGTTCGATGGCATAGGCGAATGCTTCACGATGATCGGTCGAATGATTGCAAACACTATTAAAACTTAGTTTGAATATATTCGAGCGTTTGCCAATAAAATCTACCATTTCGGATTGTATGTTGAAAGTTATCTGAAATCTTTACTTTCAATTTTATGATGAAGAAAATTGTTATCAGTGATATAATTATTATTAGTGCTTTAAACGTAATTAATCTGTGAAGAATCCTACCATCAAAGCGCTCCTCATTAGATTCCACTGTTGCTCAAATGTCTTGTAATAAGGATTTATTGAATACAATTTTTTGCTTTGTAACATTCAAGTTCATTCGCGTAATGAAAGTTTTGTAATTAAAATTATACAATGAAATAATACAATTTATGATCTAGTACAACTAACAAATGTACTACAGAAAGGAACCCTGCGTTTAATTGTCGGCTAATCTGTAACATATGGTACGGTTGGTGAATGAATTGATGTGAAGCATCATTGAATGGAATGTGAAGCGAAAAAGGCATCGCTTTATGTTATGAGTATGGAAACTAACATAAATTAATGCATAAATCATCAATTCATTACTGGTGCCAACTATATATCACCTTGGATTATAATAATTAAATAAAGACTTTAGAAAAGATAATCTAAGTAAATCATAGTGCTAACCTCACGAGCAGCAACGTATAGTGAGTGCATTGACATTGAGACGACCGTATTCAGCCAATATTTCATCGAGTACGGTTACTTGTTGTCTTTCCTTCGCGATTTCTTCATGAGAAAATTGTGGATGATCTTGTAGACAATGTGTGTTCATGATAATTGCGCACTGAACTAGGTGCAGATATGGATCAAACGAGTTGCTTGGATATAAACTTTGTATTCCACTTACGTGGATAGCCTATTTCACGTTCTTGCAACAGGTATGCGAAATGATACATTCACATTTTTGATCAATCATATGGTTGGGATGAATCTCCTGATACGAGCAAAGATGGAGAGAAGAGGAAGGAGAGGAAGGGGAGGACCGGTTTCACAAGGGGACCCCTTTTCCTCAGCAAATTTTTTACATACGGGAAAATTTTTGGAATTTCAATGATTTCTTTTTGAAAGGTTTCCTTGTTTCAGTGAAGAAATAGCCCATATATGAAGTTGTTCGAAGTTATATTCACCCTTGTTGACGGCCGAAAAGTTTCCTACACCAAACTGTCCACACTTTATCTCTTCCATTTCCACAGTTACTGTTGAAAAATGTTGAAAAATTTAAGAGACACTGAAAATCTTTGGCGAGATTGGAAAAACGAAGAAAATTTTTGATAGAAAAAACAAAAAAAGGAGAAAAAAATCTTTGCGATGATGGTATTTAGGCGAATAAACAAAACGGCCAAGTTATAGCATTCGCAAAGGAATCTTCCAAAAACACGGTGAAATTCCAAAATTCGCTTATTTGCACCTTTTAACACGCTAGTCTCAAGATGAAAAATCCGTCAATGCAAAGCTCTTGTCTCGTGTACTGTCGCATCGACATCTGAACGGAAAATATCTTCATCGAATCTGATTCTATCACCATAATACTCACTTCTAGGAATTATGGTGTGAAATAGAACGCTAGCTTACTCAATGAAATATCGTTGTCTCGAAAGGTGTTAGATTTGTTTCCCATTATCTAAGTGAATAAACCCTCTTTTTAACGCCGTAGCGTTTTGCCTTCAAAAGTTTTCATTGATATTCTACAGGTACATGGTTTCTGCTTGGAATTTGAATGTGCTTTAAATGTTCATCTGGTGTTTCGCGCTTTCCAAAGATGGTTTTCCGTGTGTTCTGGAAGGGGAAAGCACTTTCTTCGATGCCTTTCCACGCGTTATTGCTTATTCGTGTTTGTATGGCCCGCTGTGGCAGCATCCTGTGTGGGTGTGAGCACAAGTCAGTCAGTCCGTCTATCCGGTAGTTTACTTCCCCAACCAAACAGAACTAGAGTTCTCGAACTTTATGGGAATAGGGTACGTCAGAGGTTACCTGCAATATCGACTATCAAGTCAATCCGTCATCTTCTACAGGTAATTAAAGGTGCTAAAGATCAGCATTTGTATTGCAAGCGGTTCGATTGAATAGTACACTAAGTGGAAGGTTTGTGTGTTAGTTGAATCAACTGAAATACGAGAGGCAAGCATATATTCAGTATATTTAATCATTCATTTCTAATTGATAAAAACATGTGATATGCTAATGCAAACAGATTCAATCCAGTTTATTATTGTCGTAATGTTTATTTTGCAAACAAATAAACATATAAAAGTTTCATCGGAAACAAATATGTTTCAAAAACAACAAATAAAGAAGAAGATAAAAAGTGCAAAATGCGGTTTTCCATTCTGAAAACGTCCTCACTTTGTGCATTTTACATAATTTGCAAATGAGCACAATTTCCGATGTAGGTACCCGGCGAAGCTGCAAGAAGGATGAAAACGAAATTCTCAATATAATCTATTCCATCCATTGATGCCCGAATAAAATTTCGATGATTCAAAGGATAGAAAAGGCAGAGGGCAATTTTGGAGGCAGCTATTCTTTGCTTCTCGATAGCCAACCTCTAGAATTTAGAGAGATACTTTACTTGTGCGGTAAATTTCGTGATCATCTGTGCTGAATATTATGCAGTGGCTGTTCAGATGCCTTCTCAATTAATTTTCCCGGGCAAGGAAAGTTTGAAATGCAAATTTGAAGTGCTTTCAAAAAAGCGAATCTCCTCCTCTTTCTCTCATGGATTATAGTTAACTTCTTTAGTCTCTTGGCAACTGCATCGCTTCATATGAGCTTCATGCAACTTCACCTCTGCTAAATGAGTGTGTTTCATATTCCACTCATATCTATAAACGAGGCAGCGTGAAGGATACCATCAAAATAGACCCTACGAGTGCAATTTTTTATTGTGATGCAATAATGCAAGTGCGTTATTTATTCGCCTAATGTTCAAGTCAGAATTCAAAGCGAACTGGACAAAGTGCGAATTTCTGCAAAAGTTAGGACCTTTAATGGTATTTGAGTTGCGGCTAGTACCCGGTTGGAATCTGACCGCCGTTTATTTGAGCACCTGGGTTTCTATCAGAGAGATTTCTCCAGTGTCTGGTGATGGCAGGCAACTTCCATCTCGCGAAGGACAAGGACAGTATTGGGCATCTCTACCAGGCAAGGCTGCATTCCCTGGTATTCCTGCCGCACCTTCGGGGCCCGGAGCACCCGGCATTCCAGGTGACCCTGGTGCTCCTTGCGGTCCTGGCGCACCGGGCGCCCCATCCATTCCTTGTTTGCCAACACTTCCAGGCACACCAGCGGGTCCAGGTGGTCCTTTCGGTCGTGGAGGTCCTTGTCCTCCCACTCCATCTTGTCCTGGGGGTCCGGGCGACCCAACTGGCCCAGGTTCGCCTGAAACGCATGATAGAGGCGCTTTTTGGGACGTCGCGTTGAAAGTGTAACAGGTGCTCTGGGCGCTTTCATATATCATGGATCTGCTTACACCAGCGCGTAAAAAGGGGCTCTCTGAACTTGCGGTTTGAAGATTATAGAAAGAGCTCATTTAAATAAGAATTAAATCTATGCTATTTTCTATACCACTAAATTACGGGGTGAAGATGACGCCATAAACCCGATGCATTTGTGTCGTAAATTAGAAATATGAGTTTCTAGTTTACAGCTAAACTGCTTTCGGCTTTTGAAACACGCATATAGCATATTTAATGTATAAATTACTGTTAACATATTTATTTGTACTTGAACCTGCTTTCCAAGACGCAACCTACCAGGTGTTCCAGCATCTCCAGGTGGTCGGGGGGTCCAGGAATTCCAACTCCGTCTCCACTGCCTGGCGTCCCCGGCATTCCACTCAGTCCAGGAGGTCCAGGTGGTCCATCGGGTCCAGCAGGACCAGGTAGTCCCGCTGAGCACTTGATGCATTCACCACTGCTTCCGAGGTATTCCGAGCTGCCTGCCTTTCCGCGTCTTCCGGGTTGTCCAGGCACTCCATCCAGCCCTCTATCTCCAGGAACTCCCAGTGGACCTGGGGGACCTTTTGGGCATCCGGTAGCCTGCGGGGCGCAGTTGCATTGCTGTGATGTCGGGTATGGTCCCGTTGCATAAGTGCTTCGTTTAGTGCGAGCGAAGAGCGTGTTGAAGTTGATATAAGAGCCTTCTTCAGCAATCGGAGCTCCCTGGCTGACACGTGTCATCTCCTTCCAGACATCATTTGCTAACGTTTTGAACTCTGCCATATCGCCCATGACATCATCATAAAGTGTGTTGATATCTCGGAGAAGCAAGCAGACAACAATGAATGAAGTGGCTGTTACGGGACAGCTGCCAAAAGAGGCGATCCATACGACATGTGCTGTGCGCATCGTACAGTCTCACTGCAATAATCCCTTTACAACACTCATGTAATCAATATTTATTTAAGAAGGAAAACTATGATTGAGTGACCACATCTGTTAGGAGAGATTGGGATACCACCCGTGTTATTTCGAACGGCGTACTTACTCGTCGATTTACGATGTCTAGGCAGTGAATAAGTGGAACACTAAGAAACATATTCGAATAATCTTCCGGGCAAACAAAGAATAGTCGAAATATTTGGGAGGGGGAAGAAGGAAACATAGGCATCACACATTCCAAAAGTCGCATTAAGTTGCAAGCAACATTTACCGTTTCATGGCTCAAATGGAATAACTGCCACAAAAAGCAGAGACCGCTTTATGCGAGTGAACGAGGCGGTGGGGAAGAAGCGGATTTACTATTTTTTGCCAGGTAGCAAATTTATCAAAGTCTATAAGCAATAAAGTGGATTTATATCAAAAATTTGCAGTTTTGAGCAGGTGAAAGAGAGGACTTAACGGTATAATTTGTAATGTAGACTCACTGGAAAAGAGCTAAATGTTCTACGAAATTTACTTAAACTTTGAAATGTTACCTGCGACTCAGACGAACAGGATTCCCATTCCGCATCCCCTCCTGCCCCCTCCTCCCTCTCCTCGTGGACCGAAGTATAAGGCCAATTTCTACTAGCGTAGAAATTTATAAATGACCATCACATAAGTAGGGGAAGAAAAATAGCGAATAAACTGTTTACTGAACATTCTCGAATATCCCCTCCCTCCTTCCCCTATCCCCTCTCATGAAATAGAACCGCTCTCAAAATCTGGACGATGTCTGTCACCATCTGTCACCGCAACAGGCTACTCTGAAGCAAAACTAACCGTTGAAAAAGTAAATCAAGAAATATTAGATCGTTCGATGGACAGAGAGACGTCTACTTGTGTTACCACGATCGGTACTTAATATACGATTTTCCAACCTATCGCTCTACGCTGGAGTACGCCTAGTAATGCGCTGCACGGCTACGGGCAGTCCTCATCGCAAAACTCGTTGTTTTTGGCCTTCACGAATGGTTTTATACTGAAAATGGTTACACATAAACTGCATTAGGCAGTTGTATCGCAAGCTAATGTCTGAACGGCCTTGAAGGAAGGCATAACGCAACGATGCGACGCAACCACATAATTAGGAGGTTGCGAGAACCTTTCACATCCATCGTCTTTGCAGCGTTCAGCAGATGTTCCTTATCCTTCAAGCCATCACTGCCTTCATTCTACCGAAGGTAATGAATGGGATACCAGATAAATTTATATAAAATTACCTCTTGGAAATTTCATTGACTCCTGCCCAAATATTTCTTCAAATTGGATTTTCCTTTCAAAAATCATGGCACTTAAGAAATTCATTTTATCCTTACCAAACTCACGAGTGCGCATTTCGATTAATTTATTGTAAAAAACGACTTAAACGATTCCATTTTTTTGGGGAACCATAAACAGTTTGATTAATTAATTTTAAGTGAAGTTGCATCCTTTCAATGCAATTCAATGTTCCCATTAAAAGACTCTTCAAAAAGTACTTTTTCAAAAGTTTGTGGCGTCATAGGTCAAAGACATCAGAGCAAGCATTCAAGAGCACGATGCTCCAATCGATTATTCTAAGCATTGCTGAAGTGAATAGTGATTGCTGATTACGCATCATAAGATCCGATAAGTGTCAAATAAATCGATATTTCGCACATAACATCCTAAATTTTAATCGATTTTCACCGATCCTGAAAGATGCTATTTGAAGTTCTGCTCCCTCTTCACTTCTCGTTGTATAGTTGTTCAAAAAACTTCTTAGATGGTATCATTTCATGCACAACGAAAATGCGCCAGTAATGTTTCGTCGGCGGACGATTTGTGCCAAACAGGAGTACTCCATCAAGAAGCGATTTAGCGAGAAGCATTCCTCTCCCGAAGTCAGGAAACGTTTTCACAGGAAGAGGGAGGGGCTTTTTGACGATGAACTTCACGAGCAATTTATCTGGGCTGGAATAAGTCAAGGCGAGATTTAGCTAAGGTGAAAAAAAGGAGCATCATGATGATAGGTCATGATGCACCTTCCATCTACTCGATGAGGGTTCCCTCTAAAAACTATTTTTCGGCGCCTTCATGCTTAAGCCTCTCTATGGAAGCTTAACGATGTTCTGCACTCTTTTCAGATCATTCTTATATCTCAATCATCCTCGACCCACTAAGCTTTACGAGCACAATGATGTTAGCATGAACTTATGTTATTTCCACGGTTTATTAGCAGTGTGGTGAAGAGCCTGCAAAAAATTTTGCGTTACTTAGCACTACCAGGTTTTGGATGCTTTTTTTTCGAAGTAGGTTTAAGCAAGTGAGCTAATCTTCTTACGCGCACAGAGTTCAATGAATTTTTAAAAAGGCAAGCACATTTAAAAACCATAAGCCCTTAGGAGAACTCAAATTTGGCGGTTTTCACTCCTCTCCCCACTACGGCGACCCTTTTCCCTTTTATGGTTTCCATCAGGTGAGGGTAACGGTGAGGGTAACATTAGCCACAAACGCAGGCGCAAGAGAGAGATGGAGAGAGACCGCACGCGCCTCCAGCGAGCGACGCGGCACTGGTCACTCGGAAATAAATCGTCGCAATAAATGTGAAAATGTACAGTAAGAAAAGGAGCTTCGAACAACAGATTTCAACACACTCGAAAGAGCATTAAAAGCTCTATTAGAATCAAAAATAATCTTGGACAAAAACAAGAACTTCTATAAGATCAGTTTCTTATAAGCAGTGCAAGTGACATAAATTGCAGTGTCGCCTTATCCATTATCTCATGCGTTATAGGTTGTGCATTTATGATATTGTTCTTAATGAAAAACTCAATTCATGACACACCTTGACGATCTAATGAATTGACAAGATCATTCATGAATTAGTTTAAACTCGCTGTGGCTCCTTATGAATGGATCTTTCATGCGATTGTTACATGCACCAGTTAAAAATTCTTCAATTCGACAGTTATGGGCTTCCTTCGTTTCGTTTCTTTCCTATATGGGTATTCTGACAATGTCCATTGTAAGTTCGCTTGATGATAGAAAGGCCAACCGACGCATTCAGCATGTGGTTAATTGTATTGTCATACGTTGATTGCATGCAACATAGGTAACTTGCACGTGTGGCAAGTGCTTCTTTAGACGTTATACAGCCATTCTAGATTAGTGGTTCGAAACGAGTTTCTTGTTAGCTCCATCTTCTTCTCATCTCCTCTACATCCTGGAACTGGCTTTATAGCTATAGTTGTGCTCTTCAATGTAAGCAGTCGTTTCACTGCTTACGTTGAAGGTTCCCTGCCTTGTAAGCACTTGTGGTCCGCTGCCATGAAAATTTCAATTTTTCCAATTGGGAGTATGCAGCGTTCGAATCGCTTTTCCCGTCTCAATCCTGATGGGTCTATGTTGGAAAGCAATTGTCGTATGCAATCAGCGCGTGACAATGCAGTTAACCACATGCTGAATGCATCGGTTGGCTTTTCTATCGTCCAGGGAACTTACAATGCCCATTATCAGTATGCCTATACAGGAAAGAAACGAAATGAAGGAAACCCATAAGTGTCGAATTGAAGAATTCTTAACTGGTGCATGTACAATCGCATGAAAGATCCATCCATAAGGAGCCACAACGAGTTTAATGTAATTTATGAATGATCTTATCATTTCATTAAATCGTCAAGGTGTGTCGTGAATTGAGTTCTTCATTAAGAACAATATCATAAATGCACAACCTATAACGCATGAGATAATGGATAAGGCGACACTGCAATTTATGTCACTTGCACTGCTTATAAGAAACTGATCATACAGAAAAGTTCTTGTTTTTGTCCAAGATTATTTTTGATTCTAATAGAGCTTTTAATGCTCTTTCGAGTGTGTTGAAATCTGTTGTTCGAAGCTCCTTTTCTTACTGTATATTTTCACATTTATTGCGACGATTTATTTCCGAGTGCCCAGTGCCGCGTCGCTCGCTCGCTGGAGACGCGCGCGGTCTCTTTCCGTCTCTTTTTGGCTAAGTGCGCCGATCCCTTCTATCAGTTCCCGGTTATGGCGATTGTTCTCCTAAACCACATCAGGCATTTCTCATGCCCACAGATGCGATGAAGGAGAGCAACATTAAGAAAGATCACTCCCTCGTCACTCCCGGGAATTTAATTCCTTCCTTTTGCGCAAAATTCTTTTCTTTCGATCTTTGCCATTCAAAAACCTCCATCCCACAAAATCTTCGCATTCCGTGGCAGATATATCGGATACGTATTCATAGAACTACATGAAACAAATCAATATATGAAGGCAAAGTTTTAAAAAAGTGAACAGCAAAGTGAGTTGAAGGCAAAGGGAAGCAATTCAATCAAAGCGACTATATCGTCTCATTATTTCAAAAATTGCACCTCAAAAAAGCGACATCTACTTTGAAGAGAAGCAAACGCCACCGAATGAAAAATGGCACCGCTACTCGATTGAAGCATTTCATTCCTTTCTCTAAAGTTCCTCGATGTTTGCCAAATTCAACGAACAAATACAACATATTAACGCCGATCAGTTGTTACATCGAAAAATTCAGTCGAAAATATTAGCGAAAAAAACTATGATTCTGATTAACATTGAGATGGCTGCCACGCTCATTCTGATCCCGTTACTCATTAGTTGTTGCAGTGAAGATCTGAATAAATCGGTCCTAGTTGCGGTAATGGCCATGTCTGACCGATGATCATATGCTGACGACTTAAACTCGCTCTTGATTGGGCAACCCGTCCCGATAGGGGTTGAAGCTGATCGACTATTTTCCCTAGGAAGGAGTTCAATTCGAACTCGGTTTTGGGTATGACTGAGTTTAACTAAGAGCTTCGTATTTGAGTTATCGATCACAACTCGATAAAATAAAACGACACAAATCTTGGAATTGCCCATCTTGCGTTCAACTAGAATCGTTCGTTGAATAATATAAAAGCAAAGTGAGGAAACTGAACAAACGGAATCATAGTTATACATCACATGAGTACCAATGAATCAAAAAAATTCACGAAATTTCTCTTCAGCCGATGTACACTGTATTTCTTGCAATGAAAAAACAAAAGACAAAAAAATAGAATTGCACTTATTGCATTTAATTCTGCGATCTGAGATAACATAGGTAAACGAATATTTCAAGATGTCATGTAATCACATGAAATAATTAAAGAACCTGAAATGAAGTCACTATAAGCTTTAAAAGATTCAAAAGAATAGATAAAAACAAAACAGATTAGAAGTGAAACGCAGATGAAACTCTCTCGTGAGAACGGGTCATAAATAAACGCATATGATGAAGCACGAACTACTGCTAAAATGCATGCAAATTCTTACTGAATGAACACAATTTATGCCTTATCTTTCGACCCGTATAAGTTGTAGCCTATAAAACTGTCAACAGCCATGCTCAGATGGAAATGTTTGTAATATGAAAAACGAATCGGTTCGTTTTTTAACACTGATTTGCAATAACTCAGCTTATCTTATAGGAATTTTCAATTTCACTAAAAAACCTCCATCACATATGTAGCATTCTAAAGTGAAAAAAAAATACTGTCTATGATGGCATCAAAAAGTCCAATCAAACATCGAATATAGGGATGAAAACTTGTCAATTTTATTCAAATGATTCAGCCCTCTAAGTGACAAAAGAAGTTCAAAGATCTATTCAACAATTCATTTCAAGTTTACGAGTAAACCTTGAAATGAGCTCCAGCAATCTCCTCAGCATGGGACCCTTTCAAGCTTTTGAAATCCTTACTGATAGCAATATATTCACAAACTAAATTAACGAAGAACCCTTAGACACAAAAAAGCAAAGGCACATATAAACAAATAAAAATAGCGCACCATGTAAAAATATGAAGCAATTAACCAACCAAATATACGACTCAACCAAATATACGACCAACCAAATATACGACCAAATATACCAAATATGCGACTCAGGAATCAAATTAGTGGAGAGAAAAACCAACGAATGGCTTCGAGGTGTAACAAAGGTAAAGGATTGGGTGACCGAGGCCGGAATGAGGAAATTTAGATGGGCGGCGAAGATATCCGCAGTGAAAAATGACGACTGGGTGAAGCGAATAACAGAATGGACACCACGGATTGGCAAAAGAAATAGAGGCGACCTGCAATGAGGTGGAGCGATTCTTTAAAAAAGACCGCAGGAACCAACTGGATCAGAGAAGCATTGATTCGGGACAAGTGGAAGCGATATGAAGAGACCTTCATTCGTAATGAATGCTATGTTGATTGAAATAAAGAAATAAATAAATAAATAAATATACGACTCAACCAATCGTTTTTATTTTTAATCGCTCGTCCCCCACACGATTAAAAGCCCGTGAATAAATAAAATAAGAGCCACATCAACATATGATTACATTGCTAGTTTCGGTTTACTGTATCAAACTTTCGACCACTCACCTATTCCTGTCAAACTATCGATAGAGCACCATTCCAACAACTCCTCATTGATCAGTAGTTGAGTATTGCTATTAGGTAATATGTGATAGCAGTTCAACAATGGAAGATGGACAATAAAGTGTGCACAAACAACAATACATTAAGGCAATAAATACCGCAAAAGTTCAAATGCAAAAGCTTTGCAACGAATTATGTTGTGGAAGACGATGGCACAATGTGCACGGGTTACTCCCCGATGCTCATTCACCACCACAACATTCGTCTGCTAAAAATGTTGCCCTGTTTTGTAACTATGGCTCCACTATTGTAAAGAGGCGTTGAAATTGCCCGCATATGGTTGTATGAAGCAATCATCGACCATGCCCCAACGTAAGCACATCAGAGCAAATCTCACAAACACGTACCGCCTTCTGCAGGTCATATTTCAAAATAGGTATCGTCCGATCCGAGCATCGCGCACATACCAATCGTCCACAGTGCCTTAACGTAACAACTGTGAATGATTACTATGAACTGTTAAAGATAAACCAAGCGCAACATTCACAACTGTGCGTCTGCATTTGTGCTTCTGAATGTTAATGTGCAGAGAGAAAGAACTCTTCACAGTCTACCCAATCGAATAGGTATTTGTTTGAGAAGGGGTGCGGTGAGCATAAGAAATGTGCCAATTTCAGTATTTTCATCTCAAATCTGGGAAAAATTTTTCTCTACTTTTATGCGCCTTATAAATTTTCATTTATAAAGAGCGTGAAAGCGGATGAACTATTCCTCAATTCTATCATTTAGAATTTAGAAGTGCATTTCGTGTCAGCTCTTGCGATAAGATTTTCTATTTATTACATAATGAGCACAACGAAAGCTTCAGATAAATAGAACACGAGGTGTCCCTATAACCACCGGATTATTCTGCGTCTGAAATGCGGCGGGGGAGAGCTCCCGAAAACCTCAAGGGAAGAGACCCGTGCATACATAGTATTATGCGCAATACAAGAGAAACTCCTACGCCAACATCCAAGTCAGCCCACCAACTTCAAAAGAATACCTAAAAATAGTCAAAAACCAGCAAGCATTTTCCTCGGTGTGCATTTCACTTTGCATTGGTCAGGTCGCTTAGCAGAAGATCCATGCGAACGAATCAGGTCAGTCTGAAAACTGGACGCTTTATCGCGCATTTTTTCATCTTAGCAATGCATTTAGTTCGTTAGTTTGATGAATAGAATTGCAAAGGCTCATACCGTACCAGATCCATCGGATGCTCCGTTATCTGGTGCAACCAGAAATAAACGAAAAGTATGGTAAAAAACCCTAATTTGCCTACAGTCTAATGTAGCACAAAGGATTTGAAAATAAACCGAAAACACGCAGCGGCATAGCTGCCACCCATTACACTCACCTACAGTGGTGCTTGCGCACAGTCAATGTGAACTTCGCACCACATTCCGAGCAAACGTCACCGTCAGACCATTTAGGTTCACTCTCCAAGCTATCTGAAACAACAACGATACATTTCTATCAGCCATCAGAAGAGGAATTGTTTCATATCATCAATTCATAGAAAAACTAGATCCACATCATCATATCTTCAGATTATTATCCACGGTGAAAAGTTTCTTGATATAGAGAAATCGAGTATTAGGTTGAAGCTGTACTTCCGAACGAGTAGAATTCATGTAGTCAGCATCTGGATGGATTAATGGACAAAGGGCATTTGCACAACTGCCATCCGAATCTAAGCATATTTAATCTCTTCTTTATTCCTCTCGTGAAGTAATGAATATGGAGAAGGATAAAACCTAAATCTGTTTATGAAATGAAACGTACGGCCCATATCATTATATTTTACTCGCTAACCTTTATTAAGCTGTTTCGGGCAAATCAAATTCATTTAATCGGCTAACAAATTTGAAAAAAAACCAATTTGTTTCGTATTTTCCTTACCGATTATTCGCTATTCTTAAGGCAATTCGTTATTATTTTGAGGGAATTTATTATTTTGTCTACCAATAATAAAGTAAAGCCATTAGCGATAATGACCGTTAGGCGATAGAAAGAGCCAATTTAATGAGAAAATTAAATAAACGGCCGCCGCCCTTTTCGATAGACTTTTTATTGTTACAACAGTATTCGTACATTTCACTGGCTAAGTAGACAAAAAATTGAAATAACTATACTATAAATGAAAAAATCATGCTAAAAGATTAAAAATAAAAGTTTGCTTCACTATCCCCATCCATCACAAAGAAAGCTTGTACAAAAATGCAACACATTAAATAGAATATATTCATGTACATTCAAGGCGCCAATTATTTAACTCATAAAAACTGTAGAGATTAGATAAGTGGAATCGTTGCATGGCTGAGCACCCCAAGTTCGACTTTAATAGACGTGGAAGGCAGCGGGTAGAAAATGGTAAATAGCTCACCAAGTAAAGAGAAAAGAAGTTGCTTTGTTGGCGTCTCATAGTTGAATACCGATACGCCGTAGTTATTCGTCACTGCTAAACATACTCCACAACAGAGCGCACTTTTACATAGTTCCGCATTGCCATTCATATAGGCCAACAGAAACATTGCAAACCTCTGTTCACAATGCGTACTGCACAGAGTTTAGAAATGAATTTATAGAACAAAGATTATCAATTAAAAATTACACCTTACAGTTTACAAAAGTGCTAAATACCTTTAAGGTTCGAAGCTCTGCCGATGGACATTCAGAAGACATTCGAACAGTGAAAGAAAACGGTTTGGATGAGGGAAAGAAAAGAAGAAAGGATCTTTCTAAGTTACTGACGACGAAATATCCGCAAAAATTAGAGTTGAACGACTCGAAGCTGAAAGATTTGCGACTGCTTCTCTATTTCGTTCAAGTTTTGCATGAAATTAAACGGCTTTACGTGAATTCAATTTCTTGAAAATAGGCAGTTTCACTCCTACTGTAATAATATTTATTAAACATCCTTTTTTAAAGGTAAATGCTCGCTCAAAAACCGACAAACAACATCTTAACAAAAGCATCTGCTCTAATAATCTATAGAAAGATTAAAATCCTAATCTCTTTATTTAATGTCGCTACAGCCAAACGCAATCTTCAAGAGGTATAACATCAGTATATGATGGAGTGAAAGAGTCGCATATTTCTGCAAACGATGGATGCAAAAAATTGTGAAAACTCATTTTTACAGTAAAAATAGCAAACTTTAAATGAAAAACGAAACTTTGAAGACCTTGCCGATCGAAAAAGAAAAAAACAGAAACCAATGACAAATCAAAAGAAGAATGGAAGAAAATGAAAGATTGAAACTAAAAAACTAAAAATTAAAGAAAATCGATAAGAAATCGTTTTTCTCACATTTGTCTTACCTACATAGAATAAACGTAATGATATTACATGTATTTCCGTTGCAATCCGTTGCATCGACCGGATATTCCGGATCCGCATTTATAAACATTTGGAGTATATCCAACGAATTTGGCGTTGCGCCAATTGTTGCTGCTAGTACCAGCGGTGTTTGTTGCCTACAATAATAAGCATGAATGGTCATTTTCCTAATTTCCGAGTTTTGGCATACGGCCAACTATTCTCCTTGACAAAAGCAAATAGCAAAAACAACTCGAAGGGGAAAGCAGAGTAATACTTTTAAAAAACTTCCATCACCTTTTATTAACAGCTCGTGCATTCACTTCCGGGTTGCCCAACAACACATTCACCGATGAAACACTTCCTTGGAGAACGGCTGCGTGTAATGCTGCAATCAGAATTCAGTGAACTCAATGAACTAATAGAATGAGTGGAAGGCGGTGACGGTGGTGATGCAGAAGCAAATAGATCCATCCAGCCCTCCTCTCCCCCAGCTCTCTTCTTACTTAACTACGTATTCAAAACCTGAATAGTATGTTTCCATTTTCAGTTTTCATGTTTTAATGCCTTTACTGACCAACCTGCTTCTGTTCCATCGCTCTTAGCTTTAGTTTGCAACCAATCTGAAACTTTATATCCCCAAATATACTGTTCTCGCAGTTCTTCGCCTATCACAGCGCACGATTTTCTTCGCGCAATCGAAAATGTTACGATTAGCAAAACATAGTAAGTGTTCTTTGATGACGAAGTGCTGACAACCGCTGCGACCAAATACATCGAACTGGTCACAAGCATTAAGCAATCATCTCTTTCCCTACCAGTACCGCCACCTCTCACCCAGATCCAACTGCAGGCTTCCAGGTGCGCATACTAATTTCCGGTTCCCCATTGCCAGTGCCATCCTGCAGATACTAATTTTGAAAATTCACCTGTGGGATATAAGCACATTTCTTCTCCTCTTCTAGACAGCGAAAAGCCGCGGAGGAAGAGAAGAGGTAGTTTCTGGCATATGATCTGGCGTGCCGAATGAAATGAAAGTGAAATTTTGAATGCTGTCCGGTGCCATGTGTGATGTTCCCCTACATCGATCTTTACCCAAAAAGTGAACGAATTCGTATGTCCCGAAAGCGAGATAATAGGGAATTTCGAGTAAATGCTGTTGCATTTATTCATCAAATACGATAAAACCTAATGACGAATGTACAATAAAGCAGTCATATAATAAGAATAATAGTAATGATTGCCCACCCATTCAACCACAGACGTCAACAAAGTTTGCTGAAGCGAAAAGGAAAGACGTGAGACTTCGCCTACTCACACAATGCTAGTGAGGACAAAGATGCGCAAGTTTCAAGAGCAAAGAAAAAGATGATCATATAAACGACAATCAAAGACACTGCGAAGTGTCCCAAATGACCTGACCTGAATTTTTGCTAACATTTTAATAAACAAGCGTCGGAAACATTCATTGAGGAGAAATGCAGCTTCCTTCCCTTTCAACCGCTCACATCCTTCTAATACCTCTTAAGAATAATTCATAATTCGTTTTGTTTCCGTTCAACGATAAACGTGAACTAAATAAAAGAGTACTGCTGAAAATATAATAACCAAACTCGAGCAGCTTCCATTAATAAATACAAATGCACTCACGCGTATTGCCATCGCAGTCGATAAGATTAGGAAAGGCGCCATTCTCCATTAAAATCATACATAATGCTTCATGATTGTTATATGCGGCAACGTGTAAAGGTGTGAATCCTTTTGCCGATGTTGCATTCACTTCCGCACCCGCCAACAACTATAAATCACTAATTTGGCTTAATGGGAAGTTGAGTGGAGATTTTTCCTACATTTATGCTCTGCAAAATTGCAAATATCAGCGCATACCCGTGTGGACAAATGTTCAATCTTTCTGAAACATGCTCCAAAAATTGTTGTTATCACCCCTCGCAACCCTCCCCTCCCATCCATCCAAGACATCGCACTATGTTTCGGAAAATATACTCGCCATTCAAAAAAGTTCTTATAAAAAAACAGACACCTCAGAACACCTTATGAAAACTAAGCAGGAGGGTTGCCCTCCCCAGTTTCGTGCTTCCAGTTGCGGAATGCAACAGGCACGAGTAACAACGCCCTAAAGCCCTGCTAATATTAGTTTGAAAGAGCGAACAACCGCTTACGAATAATAAAATTATTTAAAACGCTAAAAAGTTGAAACTTTTCGTGAAGCAATATTTCTTCCATATTCAATTAAAATTAACAATACTCCTAATGGAAATTTTACATTAAAAAAGATATATGCATAAAAATGGTTGAACAGAAATGAAGTTAATATTTTTGTTCGGCACACAAACCAACATAGTGCTGCTTCTTATTCGCATGTAACACTGCAATTCTGTAAATCTCCAAATCAAGATCTGACATACAAAAGCTTCTTAATGAATCTATACTTCTTAGTACTCTATCAATGCGATTATGTGCTTGCCGAATTCGGTGCACAACATCAACAGTTTACTTTTATTCCTCCAAAGCATGACTTTGAATATTTGTCTTTGATCGAAGAGCAGTCGATGAGGTGAGCTGATGATGAGAAGAGAAATATAAATGTCACGATCTTGTTGAAACGAAGGTATAATCGAGGGATGGATTGTGACCGAAGAGCAACTTATAAAACTTGCAGATATATCAGCGCGGGAGAATGAGAATTTAATCGAGAAGAGATTCATAACCATAGTTTTGGAATAGGCTGGCTTCACCAATGGGTGCGCAGGAAGTGTAAAAAAACAACATTTCCACACGCGTTACCGCACTGTTCTTTTCCTCAGACAGCACGCACATTCGCAAAAACAAAAGGCACTTCCCAATTGGCCCTTTGTGTACAGGGGGAAGGGTGAGAGAGGATGAAGTGCTGGTGATCTCTGAATACGATCGGGAATAGTGACCAGATTACGCATGATCATCTCGTCTCCAGTTTGTGCACATATATGCAATGCAGTAACTCGAGAACCGTCTTGTGTGCGCACGTTGACATCCGTCTGTAGCGCTAACAGAAACAGCACAGACTCGAGATCACGATTCTTGACCGCACTGTGAAGCAAGTTTTCACCGTTGCCATTCATCTACAATACTAACATATATAAAGGTTCATACATGAGGGACTGACAAAATCCTTTCTGGTTTATTGTTGGAATTTTCTATATCCCCTACCAAATCAAAATTCTGGACTACACGAACATATAAAAAATTCGCCTCTTCCTTTAGCCTAGACACTTTCTACAAAAGCTGACTGACCAAGTTGAGATTATCCTACATTGCACTAAAGTGCATTAAAGCATCTCTCGAACTGGAAGTGAAACTACCGAAGGGGCAGAGAGAAGCGCAGACATTTTTGCTGAGATGAGTTTCTTTTCCCCGATATACAGATAAATACATCCCATCCAAATCAACTGGCTACCAGGTGCTATAACGTATAATCCTCAACAACTTTAAAATACTACCGTACTCACTAGAGCATATGGTCCGCTGTGATAAGCTTAACAGGATCAGTCCAAATATTGTTGGCCACAAATCTTTAGTAAGTGGCTGCCGACGTATCTGATAAGACATAACAATCAAACATACTTGCATAACAGCATGCGGTGCCTTTTTGACAATGGCTTCAGCAGCACAATTATAACGGTTTTGCATAGCGATAACCAAGGCACTCGCACCATAACGATCCTTGAGCAATAATGAGCTTGCATCGCACACTGATAGCATTGCTTCCAGCACAGGCATATTCTGTTCCATGACCGCCAGATGCGCCGCATTCGCCCATCTGCATCCTAAAATTACCCTTAACGCAACTGCTATTTATAGAGGTATTATTAATGCAGCGTATGTTCCATCTTTGTTATGCAATTTTCCTTCTTTGTTTAAGCATCAGTTCAATCATGTAATAACTGATGAAATAAGTGTGAATTATTTGGCTTAAAATTTTCATTTAAAAAAATGACGATCGAATACGATTATTTAGAACGGAAAATACTGCTTACGTTCGATAGCAATAGCCGCAATCGTTTATTAATAAGAGAACAAAAATGGGTACCTGCATATCGACACTGGCTCCCTTCTTCATAAGCGCCAATGCTACATCAGTCAAATTTCATGCGATACACGCATGTAATGGAGTCTGCTGGTCATCCGTTTCACCTTTCTCGTATCCCTTCAACGCATTCACATCACATCCACTATAAGTGCATAGCTCAAATCAAAGCAATTCGCTAACTATTCTATGAGAAACCAATCCTTCTTGAAAATGCTTATCTGCAATTAATGACTACAACAATCAGATATTTTGTTTTATTTTCTGGTTTGTATTTGCTCGGAAGCAGTCATATGCACATTATGTCGAGAAGAATCGATTCCTAAGCATATCGAAGATGCCGTTCTCGGCTGGCGCTGATAAGATTCACAAAATTTCCCTTTCAAATTCGTTTGGATTTAAAAATGCTCATTTCTCAGATTTATGAACTCTTCAAAACAAAATGCAAATTATCCATCAAAGAATTTGCCTAAAGCAATGCAAATTATCTATTAAAGAATTTGCCCAAGTAAACTGTATATAAGCACCGCTCTATGTCAATAAATTCATTGGTTGGTTCATTCGTTGGATCATCAACAGCGTGTCTCCGCCACGTTTGGGCGCAATCAGCCGGTGATCGAAATTTGGGGGCTCAGAAATGTCCCTAACGAGATTCTACGCCCTGCCAATCCAAGCCCTTGCGAAGAGGCTCCATCACAACATCGAGATGGTGCCAAAGTTCGACCTTCAAAGCACAGCAGCTCTCGAAAATTTGCGGGCCTACCTGTCCGACCTCCGTCAGAAGTATCGCTTATGGTCACGCACTCTTTATTTATTTATTTATTTCAATCAACATAGCATTCATTACGAATGAAGGTCTCTTCATATCGCTTCCACTTGTCCCGAATCAATGCTTCTCTGATCCAGTTGGTTCCTGCGGTCTTTTTTAAAGAATCGCTCCACCTCACTGCAGGTCGGCCTCTATTTCTTTTGTCAATCCGTGGTGTCCATTCTGTTATTCGCTTCACCCAGTCGTCATTTTTCACTGCGGATATCTTCGCCGCCCATCTAAATTTCCTCATTCCGGCCTCGGTCACCCAATCCTTTACCTTTGTTACACCTCGAAGCCATTCGTTGGTTTTTCTCTCCACTAATTTGATTCCTGTCATGATTCTTTCCATTCTTCTTTCTGCCACCGCTAGCAGCTTGCGCACTGTTTTAGTTGTTACCCATGTTTCAGAACCGTTGGGAACTGTTGGCATCACGCTTTTTTCGAACAGTTTCCCCTTGAGACTCATCGGTACTTTTTTCTCACGATAGAAGTCTTTATTCTTAAAAAATGCTTTCCAGCCTTGTTTGATCCTGCGTCGTACATCTGCTTCCATTCCTCCGCTCATTGTTACACATCTGCCCAAGTAAATAAATTCATTTACACTTTCAATCTTCTCTCCTCTTACAACGATTGCCGACTTCAGCTCTCTGTTGCTCATCAGCTTCGTTTTGGAGGTGTTTAATCGTAAGCCAACTGCTCCACTTCTCACCCCGAGTTCTCTGACCATTTTCTTTAATTGGTTGAAGTTGTGAGATATCAAGACTACGTCGTCTGCGAACCTCAAGTGCGAAATTCTTTTCCCGTCTACGTTCACGCCCTTGTTTTGCCAGTCTATCTCGTCGAACACGAGCTGTAGAGCTGCGTTGAACAGCAGCGGAGATACGCAGTCTCCCTGCCGTACTCCTCTCTTTACCTGTATTGGTATTTGCCTTTCATGCACGAAAATTGTAGTTGTCGATTTACGTTGGATTTCTTGAAGGATGGAAATTATTGAAGGGTGTATCGAGGCACTTTCCAAAGACTTCCACAGAGCGGCGTGTTCGACAGAATAGAAGGCCTTTTCGTAGTCTACAAACAGCAAGTAAAGGGGCAAGTTGTACTCTTTGGTTTTCTCGATAAGCATGGTGAGCACATGGATTTGGTCGATTGTTGACTTGCCCGGCCTGAAGCCTGCTTGCTCGATATCTTGCTTCTCTTCAATTTGTTGCTGCAATCTTTTGCATAAAACTTTCGAGAAACACTTTGAGATTGTTGGTAGGAGTGATATAGGGCGATAGTTTCTGATATTATTTAGATTGCCCTTCTTCGGCAACAGAATTGTTTTTGAGAAGGCAAAATCTTCAGGGATGTGTTGATGTTCGATGTATTGACCACCCTTTTTGTTGGTGGGTGTGTGTAGTGTGTATGTGTGCGATGATGTGTAAAGGTGGTCAATAATTAGATTATATATGTTAGTTTGTCCCCAAAGATTCGTGAACAAACAATAGAGAACGAATAAGACAAAGGAAAATTACGGATTAACAAATTGGCCTACGTTACTGTTGCTGTCCGATGTCGACTGAGCTGCTGCTCGCTTCTCGGTACCCGCTTTTGTCACTTCCGAGTTGACGTGTGCGTTTCTGATCCACCGTCGACCTGTCTCTTTGCCACTGGTGTCGATCTAACCACAATCGCCGCTGGAGTCGACGATTCTGACCACTGAGCTCCCTTCTGTGACCCGTCTAGTTGTCGCGACACTCCGGTTTAATGACGCCTTCCGCTCGCCAATGATCACCTTTTGGGATTCTGTCAGTTACCCAAGAATACTTCACGTTGAGGTGGCTGCTCTTAGAATACCAATATCAGATGCTGTTGGTGCAACCGCCTTGTGCACCTTTCCACTGCTGTGTGAGCCACGCCTCAATCTCAAACTTGGGTAATTAAACCTTTATTCGCATTTAAACAATCAAAACGCGACGCAAAAACATTTACATATCAACAGTAAAGGATAATATGATAGTAGGTTAACATGTGATTAAGTAAACTCATATATGGTTATAAGACAAGTACGTAATGTTATAACTTCTTATAACCCGACGGAAAGAACATGCATACTTATTAGTATAACTCAACGAAAAGAATACGCATACTCATTAGTAAATCACATAACTGATGCTGAGTAGAATTATAACATTACACTTAAGCGAACTCAAGTACAATTATCTCCCACGTACGTAATGTTATAATACCTTATAAGCCGACGGAAAGAATACACATACTTATTCATAAGCAAAAACGTTGAGCGCACAACACCGATTCACGTTACACATTGTACAGTTACCGAAACTTTGGGGTTTGTTTATATAGCCTTCCTGCTGACATCTTCTTGAAGCTTATGGTCCGCCCCTTCTTTGTGCCATTAGTTGAGTTGACAATTAACATTGTTCATGGGATGACTTGATCCGCATGTCCTCATGCCCTTTTGAGAAACAAAGCGTTCCCATGCCTTGTGAGCTTCCCACGCGCGTTGCCCTCTCTTTGAGCTCAACACTTCTGAGTGGCCGACTAACAATCTCACTTTCATAATCCATTTGCACTACTTCGTTTCTCATAACTTTCTCACGTCCGCAAAATTAACTTTTGGAGCTTTAATCATCTTTCACTTTATTTATTTCTACGCACTCATTCACTCGCGCGAAGCCGCGACATTCGATCATGTTGTTGAAGAGACTTTTCAGCGGTGTTATTAATAGTTCCTTCCCGAGTTTCAGCATGTCGCCAGTTAATCCATCGATACCTGGCGCCTTCCCGTTTTTCACGCTTTTGATCGCGTTTCTTATTTCTGGGTCGATGATTTGTAGAAATGGTTCATCGCTGTTCCTTGCAACAAACGTGCAATCGGTCTCTCCTCCATACAGTTTCGTATAGAATTCCTGAATGATTTTATCAATTTCTTGCGTTTCTGTCGTGAGTGATCCGTCACTTTTCCTCAGCTCAATTATTCTTTTCTTGTTGTCAACTAGCGAACTTCTCGCCCTCTTTAATTTACCGCTAGCAGCAGCTTGCTTCATTATATTCAGATATTTCTGATAACGGTTTTCGCATATCTTCTTTTTGATTAGCTTATTAAGTTCGCAGAATTCCAGGTTAGTTCGAAAATTAGCATCTCGTCTCCTCTTTCTTCTTTTTTCAAGCAGTACTTTTATTTCTTCCGTAAGAGGCGATGTTTTTGGCCTTGTCGTCGTAGCCATTTGCGCGGCTTGGCTGATTTTTGTAGTAATATTTGCATAGGTCGGCTCGCTCTCTGTTAAATTGGACTGTTGCAATGCGTATCTATATAAATTTGCGTCGAAAAACCTTTCAGTGCTTTTCTTCCTTTGTCGTCTGGCCCATAAACGTTTATCCTTTAGCTTAAGTTTTGCTCTAACTAGGCGGTGGTCGCTGCCTGTCTGGAGGTGGCTCAATACTTCGGTGTCTTTGACGATTATTGTCTTGTTCACCAAGATGTGGTCTATTTCGTTTTTTGCATCGCCGCTGGGGCTTCTCCAGGTCCATTTTTTACCACGTCTTTTTTTAAAAAACGTATTGGTAACTTTCATCCCGTTGTTTTCGCAAAAATCAACTAGTTGTTGTCCGCGTGGATTCCGCGCTCCTAGTCCAAAATTTCCGACTGACTGCTCTCCCGGTGTTCGTGTTCCAACTATAGCGTTAAAATCGCCCATTATAACGGTGAATGTAGATCGCTCTCCATTAACTACCTCAGTCAGATCATCCAATATTTGGGTATATTCTTCATCAGTTTGATCTCCGTGAGGTGCATATATTTGATTAGTCGCATGTTCGTTTTCCTATTGATCTTAACTTTGATTTGCGCAATTCTTGTACAGTGAGAGGAGAATGACAATATTTTAGCTTTCCAATCTTTCGAAACATAAAATCCGACTCCACCTCGCGATGATTCTGGATGATTGGTAGTTAATGGAGAGCGATGCTAATTTTCGAACTAACCTGGAATTCGTGCAACTGATTCATCCTCTCCCCGATAAAACAAACAGTTACCGTTTGGCCGGTCGACGGCCCCTTTGCCTTTCCTTCTTACTTCTGCTAGGCCGATTACATCGAAATTGATTTTAGTTGCCTCTTCTTCCAGTTCTTCCAACCGTTCATTCGATAGCAGCGTCCTTGCATTATACTTACATAGGTTAAACATGGTAGCGTGAAGGTTAGGGCTTAGACTCGCCTCCTGCCCGCTGGATGCTGGCGAGTCGATTCACCGTTGTTCCTCGAACGATGGTCGGAGCTTACTTGCAGCCGACCGCGCGACAGCCAATGTTGAACGGAGAATCCGGTCACGCACTCTCACATGCCAAATCGACGAAATATCTGCACTCGACCAAGCCTGGAGGAAGGCCTTGGGCAAAGCCAACAAGCAGATCAAGAAGCGTATTGTTATGCAATCATCGATCCAGCCGGCTTCTTTTCACGTGTGGCGGAAGCTCGCGATCTCCTCGACCAAATCGACGCAAATTTAACGAATACTGACTCCACGCTTTCTACATCAGCTGGCGAGAATCTCAGTACGGCCGACTCTCCCGACTCTCCTGCCGCTGTTTCTCCCTCATCCGCACGTGTCTCTTCAACTACAAACGCTCCAAGTCTACGATTGCCTCAGTTGGAACTACTCCATTTTCGAGGAGACTTGTTACTGTGGCCCACGTTTTGGGCCTCATTCCAACACTCAGTCGACGAAGCTCCTATTCCGACGGTACACAAGCTATTGTACCTTCCCAGTACCCTTGAGGGTGAAGCGGCTCGAACCGTTGCCGGATACGCACTCAACGAGAACAATTACTCAGTTATCAAAGAGGCATTAATGCAGCGCTATGGCAATCTCAACGCACTTCGTCGTGCCCTGCATTTACAGCTAGAAACACTCAAACCAATGGAACGGAATTCCTTCAACGACAATGCGAACGCAATTCTCACGATAGTGCGCCAATTGAAGGAGATGGGAGAGCAAATCAACAATCCTCTCCTCCAGACAATAATCGAGATCAAGCTGTCAAATTCCATTTTGATGGAAATATACAAAGAAAAGGAGCGTAATCCGGGATGGAATGTCGAATCCTTATGCTCGTATCTGCAAACAACACTTCGAATTTAGGAGCAGCTCAAATGGTCACAAGATCGCTCAATTAAACGAAAGGCTGACGAAGCAACCTCGACCAGAGGAAAGGCTGAGAAAGCATCAGCCTTTACTTCAATTCAGAAAAGTCAACCTCAAATTAGCCCAAATCGCAAGGGTCGACAACAAAGCCTCATACGTAGAAAGGAAGTACCGCCATGTCCGTTCTGCAACTCTCAACATTGGGCTGCCTCGTGTACTCGGTTTCAAGATCTCGAAGGGCGCAAGAATCGCGCAAAGAAACTCAAACTTTGTCTTCGCTGCCTCCGCGAGGGTCATCACGCCGAAAGTTGTGCATTTCGACGACCGTGTTATTACTGCCGAAGTGGCAATCATCATCAAGCGCTTTGCACTTCTAAAACAAAGCGCAGCGAATTCAAGGATTCCCCAGTGCTTAATGTCGCCGAAGAAAATAGTCAGCAGACTACTGACTCCATTCAAGCCAGTCATGCGACACTCGATCGAAGTTTATGCACTGAGAATACTTCAGACAACAAGGAACAGGTTTTTTTTGCTTACGGCTACAGCAAAAAACCGTTCGATAATCCGGCTTGGTGATGAGGAATCAACACATTCGGCTGTATCGTCTAACCGCAGTCAGTCTTCTCTGGGAAGCGAAAGCGCTTCAACAGCTCCAGCTTCCTCTCCGATTTCTCCGCATGACTCATTCCATCGGCCAATTAATGATGAGATGGCGACATTACGTCGATCCAAGTTTTCAACACTGCGCACAACAAAGTTGATACCAAAGGAGAAGTTAACTGCCAATAAGTTGGACGTACGTGCCAAACAAGCGCAAACAAATCACGCATTGTTGCGGAGGCATCATGAGCAAGCAAAGGATCTTGAAAGTGGGCGGTTGAATGAATGTCAGCCTATGGAGGAAAAACATATGGAAGCGAAACATGGAGCGGAGACCAGCAACCAGATGCAGTACAATCAACGCGTTCAGGACGAATTGCTCAAAAAGCATGCACTACTGTCCAAACAGCAACCCAAAGAACCCAAGGCAGAGGAGTTGATAATTAAGCAGTATCGACAAGCGGTCAAAACGCAGTTGAGGCAAAGCAAGGTCTTACAGGCAGACTTCTCCATTCGATTCCCAAGGAACACTATCGAGATATGATAGCGAAGTTGAAGAACAGGAACAAGAAAAAAAGAAGAAGAGCAACCAAAACCAACTAAATCGTCCTAAAGTGGAATCGATACAACCAGAAAAGGAAGAAGAAGAGGAAAAAAGGAAGAAGCTGGAAACGAAGACAAAGAAGAGAAAGAAATGGGAAAGGTCAAGAATAAACGAGAAAAATTTTCTCTCCTCTAAAGGATCGATTCTCCGAAAAACCAGAACGATGCAAACGACAAAACCTTCGGCGGGGAGTGTCGAGAAGAATCGATTCCTAAGCATATCGAAGATGCCGTTCTCGGCTGGCGCTGATAAGATTCATAAAATTTCCCTTTCAAAGTCATTTGGATTTAGAAATGCTCATTTCTCAGATTTATGAACCCTTCAAAACAAAATGCAAATTATCCATCAAAGAATTTGCCTAAAGCAATGCAAATTATCTATTAAAGAATTTGCCCAAGTAAACTGTATATAAGCACCACTTTATGTCAATAAATTCATTGGTTGGTTCATTCGCTGGATCATCAACATCGCGTCTTCGCCACACATTATTCATATTCACGAGCCGTGCACGCACTACGTACACACAGACACATGAATATGTGAGCACAGACAAGCAAACATTCAGACACTGAGATGAGACGACGTCTGCGATTAGGTCAGTACCGAAAAAGACACCATTAAGAGAGACCTAGCATGATGCAAAGGACGGGAAAACAGAAAAGGCGGCGACATTACTGCGCCATACTCCATCTTTCATGCAAATTGTTTATGAAAAATGGCTGTCTAAAACTGAACTCACAACCCAAGATCAACCACAGTTGAGGAAATATCACTGATTCTCATCTAAAAGAAACGCATAAGGGCACCTCTCTCAACTTTAGAATTTCTGGATAATTTCCACATATCTCTGTTATTTCAAAGGCTTATATTTCAACATGCTTGCACATAAAAAAACTTTTATCGCTTTATGAGTAGCTTTAGCAACACCATACTTTTCGATTGGAAATATGGCTGCATTCGACAGACTCAGATCGATCGCCTTATGAAGGAAGGTTTGTGTATATCTTTGGTCATCAACGTAAGCCCATCCATTTGTATCACAACCATGTTCTGTTAATACGGCAGCCACATCGAACGATCCTGAAAACAGCAGAGAATATCGCTAAGCTTATATCAAGCACTGCATTTATACAGAACATAGACTTACGAATGTCAACACCAGAGGAAACATTTTCCACAAGTTTCGAATCCACAAGAGAAACACGAACAAAATCCACAAGAGAAACATTTTCACTAGTTTCGAATAAAATCCTTATTCAACTGAAAGGCAGAAAGCACCCGACCATCGCCAAGAAACTTTGATAGATAATAGAAAGACGGCCGCCTCATCGTTTTTAGCCACAATTGTCCGAAGAAGAAGTGGAACTCCGTTGCCGTCCTTCTCACTGATATCAGCTCCGACCCTCAAAAGCTTGGAACTCCGTTGCCGTCCTTCTCACTGTATCAGCTCCGACCCTCAAAAGCTCCTCAGCTGCGAGCAGATGGCCAATCAATATTGCTCGTGCTAGTGGTGTATCCTCATTCGAGCCAGTAGTCGAAAAATGCAACGCTGAAATTTTTACTTCTAACCATATCCAACTCAAAAAAATCACCAGCGCTGGTCAAGAAACGAGGAAAGATCGATGGTATAAGAGAAACAGAGAGAGAGAGAGAGCGAGTAGAAGAGGGAAACGAAGGAGGGAAGAAGAAGTGAAAATTTGCACATATACCAAGTGCCATGAAAGCGAAACTTAAACATTGTGATGTGTGCAGTTTACTTTCAGTTTAATAACAGGTGGCCTTATTCAAGAAAAGAGCTTTATTATGGAAGTGGTAATAATTTAACAGCTCTTTCCTTTATTTCTCCACAGGAACTGAGAAGTTTACAGGAAGCTATTTCAAAAATCGTTTTGCCAAAAAAACTGAGCTGTTGAGCTGAAAGCATTTCTTCTTAAACCTAAGTAATGGAAACAAGAAATCCCCAATTTTATGAGCGAAAACAAAAAAAAAAGCGAAAAGTTAAAAAGGGTATTCTTTATTGTTACAATTTTCCTTTCTTTTTATTGTTATCCGTCTTTCCTTAAATTTCATCATTAACCTCAGGCAGACCTCTCAAATAGCTATAACCGTCCAGTGGTCAGTACCAATGATGTCACCGTACCAAGAAGTATCATAATTTCCATACAGCACTCGCACTTATGCCAAGCAGTATCTTATCAAATTAAAATCCACGAGTGGAGTATAAGTATCCTCCACTTTTACCGCCCACTTTTCGCGGGCGGCATAAGTGTCATACAATACTAACTTTTTAAGAGGAAGTAAAAGTAGCTGGTTCCACTTTTTCATTGTACTTAAAATGTACTTCATCCAGGAGAGATTCTGAAAAGCGTTACTGCGTTTTTCTAGCCTCAGTTTTGAGCACTGGATTCTTACATGTTTCTGTTACTGAATTTTGAGAGCGAAGTATGATTCCGGAAATTGAGGCTGATTTTTCTATCTTAAACATTCAACAAAGCCAATCGGGGTAAAGAATTGTCTTATAGTGCCAAGTTTGTTTTTCACTCATTAAAAGTTATCCTTTTTTTGTTACTTTTGTGATTACAGCTATAGTATCATTAAACGCAAACAAGAGTTGGAAGATCCATCCTGCTACATTTTATCGGAAGAAAACGATCGCCTCCCTACGAAACCAACTCGTTGTGCGGTCGTAGCCGGGTCCCTGTATCGTCTCAAACTGCGAGCGAATAGCTTGACAGACTTGGATTCTGTTGCTTATCACTTGAATCGTCCATTTCTGCAGGCGGTTTAATTCTTTCTTACTTATGTCGCCAATGCTTAGCTTGCCTCTGAACTGATTTGTCGGGTAAGGTACACTAACCGCTTGCCATTACTTTTAAGGGAAGCAGCAGAAAGAGGAAAAGGTGACGGAAGATTTGAACGGTTTAGCAGCCACTGCTGACTTAGAGAGCATTTCTAAAAATTGACAAAGATGCAAACTGATCCGTGCACAGAATAGCATGTTCTGAAGGGGATGGAAGGAAACTCTTCTCGTACTGTCCCTTGAAAGATGTAATGTGATTCGCTGTAACCAATCCATGGTGATGGTTTTCTTTTTTTCGGATGTTGATTTTGGTTCGATCACGTTGTGCCTATGCTGTGAAGCACGTGGAAATGATGCAAATGAAAGAAGCATGAGCACGTGATGAAAGCAGATTTGCTGTCCATTGCAGGTCGCTCACACAACCCGTCCCCATTCCCTCTCCCCCTTTAATATATATATATATATATATATATATATATATAGAGAGAGAGAGAGAGAGACACACACGTAAACGAATAAGGGCCGAAACGTGTACACCTTTCAAGTCCTTGTTCCTTTCTCTGGATATCCTTTTTACAAATACGATCTATTTTCACTACTTTCTTGTCCATTTATTTTATTTTATTTTGCATTTATAGTTTTTAAATAATCTCACGTTTTTAATTTATGATGCATTCATAGTTTTAAATAATTAAATTATATATATATATATATATGTATATATATATATATACAAAACTAGTTGACTCGGCAGGTGAGTTGTTACACACTCCTTAGCGGTCTCCGACTTCCACAGCCACCGTCCTGCTGTTTACATCAACCAAGGCCTTTCATGGGGTCTCATGAGCGAGAAGTTTGGCCTTTAACCCGACGTTTGGTTCATCCTACAGCGGCAGTTCTGCTTACCAAATATGGCCCACTTGGAGCTCACATTCAATGTCCACGCTTCGTTAACGTCAAGGAAGCGGGACTTCATACCCAACGAAAGTTTGAGAATAGGTTGAGGTCGTTTCTTTCCCAATTCCTCTAGTCATTCGCTTTGTCGAATATAACTGCGCCATACGAACTTCAGCTATCCCGGGGGAAACTTCAGAGGAAACCAGCTACCAGATGCTCCGATCAGTCTTTCGCCCCAATATCCAAGTCAGGCGATCGATTTTCATATCAGAGCTGCTTCGGACTCTCATCAGAGTTTCCTCCGGCTTCATCCTGCTCAGGCACTACGCCCTCTACCTCCGCCCTGTTGCAAGCAACGGAGAAGGGGCTACGTTACGTCGTAAATTATCTGGATTCCATACCAGCCGCATCAAGGCGACTTTTATTTTCATTACGCCTTTAGATTTACCACTCAATAGCTCGCGCATATGCTAGATTCCTCGGTCCGCGTTTCAAGACGGGTCGGATAGGTGGTCAACGTTCACACCGAGATGCACGCCCCAACGCGTCTGCACTTTTATCGCACCATCGCTAACTACAGACATTCGCATGCGAATATGCAGTAATCACAATAGCACGCATAAGCCGACGCACAATAGCGGACACGCCACGTTCAAAACTTTATAATCGACAGGCCTAAAGATGTGGAAGGTTCCACATCCAGAAGGAATGGTCCACCGCACACCCGTTATAGGTGCCTTAGGCCGCGTTTCTGAAAGGTCTAGCATATTACGATTTCGGGGAGGTAGTACAAGTATAGTATGGTGCTAAAAATTTTGGTACGATGACATCATTGGCGAAGTACAATGCCTCCCCCGCACCCATCTTCCTATTGCAATCCTCTTTTAACGCCACCGTGGGCTTATTTCCCACATTCTCTCATGAAAAAGACAGCAAACTAAACAAGACAAAAACTTAGACGTGGAAAATCAGAAAATCTTACGCTGTTTCCCTTCAGCCAATATTCTGATAACTTGTGCACCGTTGCTCTTGTCAACTGCCAGATGCAAGGCAGTTGCACCGCCCTGTGGTGTTTTCATAGCAACGTCAGCATCCGATTTTAGAATAAGGCGCATAACATCTTCGTGAAATCCGTTATTAATGCAGACAAATGCAGTACCGACAGACCCTATAAACATAGCTTTAAACAAAATGACTATATTGGTAACAATATCAACAATGAACGCATTAATCAGTGCCAGCAAAAAGAAGCAAGCTCTAGTATTTATTATTTGGTTAGTATAAGCGGGCATGGCTCGGTCACTCTGGTATGTACATCCATCAGACCACATGCTTATGACGCGAAAAATTTCGTAATAGGGAGGTTGGAAAATACATCACAGGAGTGGGCACGATACGTGCTTTTGCATGGTATCTACCTGACAAACCACTTTCTTAAATCAGCAGTAAATATTAAATGTGTTAAATAATATCTTCAAATATCAGCTGATACAACAGCTTGCATTGGCCTTCCACTGAAAGAATTGTTTTCGATATAACCCGATCGGCGTAAATGGAAAATCTGATGATGTAAGACACATGCATACCTTGTCCACCTTCAAATATGTGTAAGTGCTTTCAGAGTTCACAGATCAATATGGAAAAGTGTGTAGGGCAGTCTCGCTATAGTGTATATTCTATTCATCAAATTTAACAACTCTCTAACTTAAGCAACTCCAAAGCTGAAAGTACCAGACCGGCAAACAGACGGACAGACACAAAAATATAAGCACAAGCAACACATCAGCATACATTCATGATCAAAAACTGCAGCGAAAATTTCCACCGAAGTGCTGCCAAATTCAATCAAAACGTTCCATCCAACTGCAACAACTCTGTACCACAGAGTTAGGCAAAAAGGAATCTGAATGCTCTCTTTGGGGGCAGAAAAAAACTTTCTGTTCCATGATGAAATTCATTTAACAACTTTTGGCCCACTCTGTAGTGCGCTTTCGACTTTGAATTTGCTTTCATATCAAATTTTATGGAACACGCCTTCACACGTGATGTCCGCTACACAATTTCGAATCTCATATAGAGACTGAAAAAGCTGTATGTGTCATATGAACTTCCGTTAATGCATTCATCTTTTTCAAGAAGTTCCATCAATAGTGATTTAACAACATATATAATAAACGGAGGATTTATTCGCTAGGGAGCGATTTTATATTGAGAACTTATCGATCAGCTTTCTCATGTTATCATTAATGATGCAGAATCGATATGAGATACTCGCGTTAAGGTTAAAAATCTTGATGTGAGCATCTCATGACACAAAAAGACCAGTGATCAGATATCAACGCACTATAAAAAAAGAAAAATCTTCTAATACTCGACCAAATTAACTGAACCATTATTCTGAGTTCCTCATTACTCTGAGATTCTAGATGCGAAACAGTTCTCAAGCTTCACATTAAATATGGTGATAGGCAAACAAGATTGTTTCAATTTCGGCCATTAGTCATATGGTATTTGATATACAAATATAAAAATATTTCAAAAGGCGTTCTAAAAAGATTAAGTAACAACCTCTTTGTTGCGTAAATTGACGTTCGCCTTGTTGGCACAAAGAAATTGTAAAGCAAGTAAATTCCTTGTACGCACAGCGTTGTGTATGAGAGTGTCACCTGGAAAATGAAACGTTATTTCCTTGAAATTGACCATCATGATGATCATGTAAAAAGCAAAAAAAGTTCAAAAAAGGATAAGATGAACTATAGCAATATCAAAATGTCTCGAAGATGCGATCGATAGGCGCGGGATGAGGAATTTCCTGTGTTCAAAGTTTTAAGCAAATGGATGATTATCGCAAAGGCATTAATTAAGCATTATGGATGATTTGTGAAAGATGCTGAAACATTCTTTATGGGGTTGACCAGTGGTTTCACTATTAACTTTTGAAGGTAGTGCTACAAATATGGTTTAGCCAGCATGAGACCTTCATAGGATCACAATAAATCACATTTCTGCAGGTAACCTCGTCAGAAATATATACCGTTGCTCAATGTGGCATCGACATATGCACCGCTGTGAATCAAAGACTCAGCAAGCATCACATCTTTCTTGTCCAGCAATGCTATCGATAGTGCACAACGACGATTCTCGTCCTTCACGTTCGTATCGATCGCTTTCTGTTGCAAAAGGAAATTTGCCACACGCTGATTGTCCGATTCGATTGCGCATAACAGCGGTGTTCTGTAGAAATGGAAAATGCATGCTTCACTTTTCCAATGAGAACGCAGAACATCAAATTTCTTTATAAGTTAGTGCAATATTATTCCCTCAATTCTACTGAACCACAACAAAATTTTTTCTTCAATATACCCGAAAACTTAACTTAGCGCACCTCCGCATTCACTAACCCCTGAATGCCTCTGTACTGCGATCGTATCGGATCAGGAAAGAACGCATAAAACAGGTTCGTAAAATCAGCTCAAGCCATTTTTTCTTATTGAAAAAAATTGGCCAAAAATTTTTAAACAGCACCTGCTGAGTTACCCCTGTAACAGCTAAGTGCTATTAGAGCGCTTATGGAATAGACACAACGTTACTTTGCTAAAAATGAACATTTTGAGTGGATCCGGTGATCAGCCTATGGTTGGTTTTGGTTATCATTAAGAATTAATTAAAAATCAAAACACCAGAATCTCTTGATCCGCGATCATCAAATCATATTTCTCGGTACCAAAACTAGTTATAACTGTTGCTCGACGTCGCAGTATCGGTCACTACATACCCGGAGAATAACGAAGGTGGGTCACAGAAAGTACGAGAATGCGGCATCGAAGGCTAATCCCGTATATTCTTCTTAACTTACTACGTTAACATAACTGAGAATCAAACTTTACCGCATTTGCCGATCGACTTGTTTATATTCATGCGATCCACTGCTGTGGCTACCCATTTCAGCATTTCATCGGAGTACCGCGAACGAGCCAGCGTAAGAAGAAGACTCTCGCCCGAAGTGGACGCTTTGAAATCGAGATATGCCCCATTGTCGACCAAAAAGCGGCAGGCTTCCACTTCATTTATAGAAACATCTGTTTCGCCTGAGCACACTCATATAGCAGAAATAAACAAAAATAATTAAATGAAAGCTTCGCAGACTACACATTAAAGCTTTTGAAAAAAACAATAAAGAACAGCGACGAAGAGAGTACTTAGTGCGCTTAAAAGACGGAAGCCTACTAAATACAGCCGACAAAGGACAGCAAGAGGTGGCCGACTACAGCAGTGGATACTCGTTATAAACATACAATCACATCACTATCTTCGAGCCAATATCTGCGACAGGCTTTCAACTGCTCCTTGATCCACTAATTCTAAGCATACCTCCATTCCGCGACTTTATAGACGACACTCCTACCAATACAGAATTCGGACTGCAGTTCTCACGTTACTCTAACAGCACTTGGTACTACGCAATACGCAATGAGTACAAGTGATGCTGTTCAATATTATGGGCTGTCAAAACGGAAAAGAGATACTCAACAGTAAATTCAACACTGCTGACCAGTACAAGCTTATTAGAACACGCGTATTAGAATAAAAAACTGATTACAGAATGTCAAACGCCAATTCGAGTTTTCGGCCAGAAACCAACTAGTCCCAAGTAATGGGGAAAAATCACCACTGCCAATCTCTGCATTAGAAAAAAATGCAGTTCTACTGTTAAACTTTATTATCTCTTGCTATAGGTTTCATCAACAACGACCTTCCCTCTGCATCCAAGCGTTTCACGTCACCACGGTGGCCAACTATCGATGCGGCGATACCCAGCAGCTTAGAATTAAGAGCAAGTTCCAGTGGCAGCACACCTTCATCATTGAATTCGTTGCTAACCTCCGCTAACTGAAACACTGCCAAATCATCGTTATGTCAAACGAACATCCACTCACGCTCCCCGCTGAATCATGCGCAAAAAAAGCTGGAGTTCATGTAAGAGGTGGCCATGGGTTTGGGCACTGGCCAAGTGATGACCTCTCTGTACAGTGAGTGAAAAGTTCTGATAGACAATATTGCATCGAACTCTGCATAGGTGGTCGAATAAACGAGACTATTGGAATCAATAAAGAATAAGCACATAAACATAGAAATTCCAACCGTAAAAGTCCTTTCATTCGGCACCTTTAATACACAGGTGAGCCACCGTTTGATGCCTGTTAGAGCCTTTTTAGGGTGAAGTAAAAACAATTTCGCTCTCACGGGTTGAAAAGATCATGGGACCATCGTTGAGGACAGTATGCATCGAGGCACAGTCACTCTCCCTCTTTCCTTCATTTACCTAATATCGCAGAGGACCTAGTGCTTATTCCGCATTTACGCTTTTCAGGCAACGAATGAAAATTTGAAATTTGGAAAGAAATTCAAAAATCACTCTTTGAGCCAATCGATTGAAATATGACATAATATGTCTGTTTAAAGAAACCTTACCTTTGAATCGTTGTCGATATAGAAAAGGAAAAGAACATCTTCGCGGCACAAATCGATAATCGAATGCAATATGTGTTTGCAACGACTGCAAGATCAATCACGATATTTTAGAGTTGCCAATAATTACTAAAATAATAAAGATTCGTTGATATGCCGCTTACTGAACCTTTAACTTTCAGCACAAGCACCATAAAAACCCATTAAAAGCCCTTTCCCAAAGCGTAACTTCAACCGAATTAGGCAACTAGTCTCCTTCGACTGTTGGCCTCCTGTGGTCAAAGCCATGAGCAAGATTATGACTCGACCACAGCCATAATAGGAATCTACGGTACTCGGGGAATCAGAATAACTGTCGTTGGTCAGAAAGCTACTTGTAAATAAAACGTTGTCAACCTAATTATGCAATCCAATCCTTGCCTTCAATAGTTTTCCTTTCCTCTCCCTTCTAGATGACCTCACTCCAGTTTTCTTTTCGAAGAAGCGAAAAATTCCTCTAAGCAGATTACCTTTTGAGGATTCGATAAAGAAGAGGCGCTGAGAGTTCGGCGAAATGTTCAGCGCCAAATTCATTCCAACGTGCCGATACGAGCCCGGCGCACTTCTCCCTCAATCGTTGCTGACTGTGCTGCTCAGCAAATTGGTATATCTTCACGCAATTATCCACATCCAAGCGCGCGATCAGCAACATCTCACACCTTCAAGCCTTTTTTGTTCGTCAGTTACGAGCGACCACGTCAAGTTTACGTTCTAGAAACGAGCTTTGGAAAGCGAAGTGTGCAAACTTAAAGATTCTGTCACATTCTGCAATTTGCAGTGCAGATTTATCTGCGATAATGAGAATCCCCTCTCCTCTCTTTTATGATCAAAACCAACCAAACTGCTTGATCTCACAGAACAGTGTCGCATACAGCACAGAAATATGAGCTCGAGACATGGTACGAAGCATGTTGACATACTACCCAAATCGATCCACCAAAAAAACGGGACGCTGTGCATGAAAATATGAAACAAAGAAGTGTCACTCATCTGATCAATACTGAGAATGCCAAACCATTCGTTTCCTCTCAATAAGGCTCAGTCAGCTTCCTTCTCATTTCTTAGTGCATAATCCCGCTCAATTTCATTCAATAATCGACACACAAATCAACTCAAAACTCTAGGCTCATCCCCAAAGAAGATACGAGTGACTGTAAATAACAAAACTTTGCCTCAGTTCCTCGAGATGATATTCGGTAGCGGCCGATACGATATCCATAATCATCACATCGCCAAGATGAGCATCAAGACGATCTGTATACATCCACTTGAGCAATGTACGTCCCACACTGTAGGGAATATCTGCAAATAGCCGTTAGAACAACTGTGAGTTCATACAGCTACCGAAATTAAAATTAGTGATTATATGACAGTCTAAAGAGACAAGGGGTTTTGTCCACAAGCCAGACCACTTTTATGTAAACTTAATGGATGGAAATATTGGTATTGAAAGCATCAGTGCGAAAATCAATAAACATTCAACATTTCTGCAGTATTTTATTATGATATAAAGAAAAATTTATTAACACGAGCTTTGCAATTAATAAGATCCATAAGAAATTTACTGGCGATATAAGGCTCACCATTAATCTCTTCCCATGATAATTATGGAGTTAATGAAAGTGGTAACCACGATGGCAAAATCCAGAAAGTAGAATATTTGCTGACTTGCGTTATCTGGAGCTTCTCAATCATTCAACAGGCCATAGTACATGGAATGGAACTCTCGCTATTCAGGATATCTTTTTTTTAAATTGTTCTCTAATGGATACTTTCGAATATGTCAACAAGCAGCATAGTCTATCTATCGTTGCATAAAAACTATATTGAAGCATAAGTAAGCAGACGCTTGTTCCACTTAATTTGTGGCCTCCATTTGTGAGTATCAATTTCAGTACATCTCAGAACAAATAGCTTGGTGACATGAAGGGCTGTGGGTGGTTCGCTATCAACTAACTGGGAGGGAAGGGGGAAGAAAGAGACGAGGGGGGGGGCATCCATGTGTGTTGAAGAGTTTAACTGTTATAACACTATTCCGTCTTTGGTGATTCACCATCTAAACAAAAAAACGTTTACGAAGTTATTTTTCAGCGGAGGAAGAGAGAAAAAAGAGGCGAACAACAATTATTATATCAAAGGGCAAAAAAATATCAACACTTCAAATACCAATCGATAAATGACAATCACCTTTCAGCTCAATTCGATCGATCATCGATAAATCACTCCAATAATCAGTCCTTGATGCGATCACAAAGCGATGTCCACGTAACTGATGTCCATCACAGTGAATCGTTATATCACTGAAATTCAAATCGCTATCAACGAGACACTGACGATGTTGGAACGTCTCATAGAAGAGTTCCAATTGACTAATTGAATGGTTGTATTTTCACGATGCGCGCCATGGCGGGGCCATGATGCACCTTTTTGAATGAAGCTGCCGAATCAGCGGGCTGCAGCCGCTGACGAATCCCCATTCATAGAAGGAAGAAAAAAAGGGGATTCTCCATTAACGACGAAGCTACGCTGCTGAATCAACGGGCGGCAGCTGACGAATCCTCATTCATAGAAAGAAGAAAAAGGGGATCCTCCATTCACAACGAAGCCCCATTCAAGAAACGGAGATGGCACGATCTTCAACTGATAGCAACTCCCCATTCATGGGGATCGCTATATAAGGCAGGAGCAGATAACTCGACATCGTTGACCAAACCCAACTACACGCCGGCCAGTCGCTGCTCCAACGGATCGTCGGGCAACGCGCTACGACTCGGCTTCTACGATCTCCATCCGCCACATGGTGCGTCCTTGAACCCTCGCCGTCGCCTGGAATAAACCTACCCTACCTATTCCGACCATGGCCGCTACAAATCTCGCCCGATCGACAGCCATTCTGCTCGCCGCTAAGCCAATTTTGGCGGCCTGCGAACCACTATTATCCGACGCTAAGGCGCTCTTGGCTTTCCGCCCAAACGAATCCCTTTCCCTCGCCGAACAAGCGGAGCAACTTCGCACAACCACGGCGACAGTGGAACCGACACAAAGGCTGCTCACTCTCAAGCAAGCTTCGCTCCAAAGGCAATATAATCGGTTTGAGCAGCTTCTGGAAACTCTTACTACAAAAAAAGATTCCCCGACGACGATAGCGGCCGAACAAGCAGCGTTCGCTCAAATGGTTGTTGACCCAAAAGGACTCGCTGCCACCCTGGAAGAGATCGAGACCACAGGAGAAGCTCTCCTTTCTCGAAGCGAACTGTAAATCACAATTGGCAAAGCTAGCCGCCTTCGATCCGACCATCACTGGAGGAATCACTCCTCTCGAAACGCTCAACAATCCTCCACACGACGACCACAAGCGTCCGCCTTTTCCATCTTCGGTCATATCGGAAAATGATGAAGCGGGCTGCGGGCGCTCGCATGTTCGATTACCCAAGCTCGAACTTCCTACGTTCGCGGGAGGCACTTGCGAATGGTTCGAATTCTGGGGGATGTTCGAAGCTACCGTCGACAGTCAGCCACACTTGTCGGACGTGGAGAAACTGACCTACCTGCTTGGCCGCCTGAGAGGAAATGCTAAAGCAGCGGTAGCCGGTTACCCCATCATCCCCGCCAATTATGCAGCAGTCGTCGCGGAACTCCACACCTTGTACGGCAACGAGAAAGACACTGCTCATCGTCTGCAGGTCGAACTCCGCAAGCTCTTCAACATGTTATATGAACCGTCTGATTTACTACGCTATCATCACGCGGTGTCACGCATCCTCCACCAAATGCAGACAATTGGGATCGATGTAAATAACGAACATGTCCTCTTCGATATCAAAGATCATCTCCCGGAACCAATGAGAATCGCCGTCTACGATGCAAAAAAGGTGGAACGCGAGTGGACTACCGAGCGCTTGAAAGCTACTATCCTCGAGGAGGCTCGAATGCTACAAGCCGTTCGCAAAGGTGCTACAACTTCAAAAGAAGTTCCGCCAGCACAGCGACTGACCCACTCAAAGCCACTCAGCGGAACATGGCAGAAACCGGCTGCCCGCAGAACTTCTGCATTCGCCAACGTGGTGCAAAGGAAAGGGACGCCTTCCGAACTCAAGAAAGTAGCCCTTCGACCGTCAATCGCTCAAAAAACGCGCTGCGGCAACAATCCTATTGGTAGCCCGAAATCAGTTGCTACTCCAGTCACAACCGTCCCGAGGCGCCCTTGCCTTTTGTGCGGAGAAATGCACTGGAGCTCGCAGTGCGAGAAATTTCCCCTCCTGGAACAGCGAAGAACTCGCCTTATGGAGCTCAACGTCTGTACCAAGTGCTTAAAGTCAACGAATAGCCACGATCCGACTCAATGCAAAAGTCGTCCCTGCTTCTACTGTAGACAAGAACATTGCCAGATATTATGCCCGAATAGGAAGAAACCCTCCACGTTTGGCACACCACTGACTAACGCGGCTTTAGAAGCGCAAGAAGCCTTGACAGCAGCTACGCTAAACACCGCTTCGCCATAGAAGGCATGTAAAACTTCTCTCCTGCTCTGGATTGCTGGTCAGGTCTTTAACCCCGCCTCGCCACGCATTAGCCGCAGAGCTCACTTCTTCCTCGACCAAGGAAGCCAACTCTCCTTCATCACCGAGGAATTTGCCAATCGCCTCCGACTCAAGAAAACGGGAGAAGGACAAATCTTGATCAAGGGAGTCGGAAGTTCGGCAGGACTCGCTCACCAAAGCTACAAGGTTCAGTTCGGCATTGTCTTCGCAGATGGAAGGCGACAAGTATTCACAGCCAATACGCTGCCCAAAGTTACAGATGAGTTCCTTCACGCTCAAATCTCTCTGAACGACTATTCCGACGTCTGGCAACAAACTCAGGACACGTGGCCGCTACCCCTTTTTTCAAGCGCCCCGGACATTTTGATCGGCTCGGATATCATCACTCAAATCAACCCCAGAATCGTCAAGACGCTCCCGTCGGGCTTCTCGCTATACGAGTCTGAGCTAGGACCATTAGTAGGAGGATTCGGAAGAATAGACCCGAATATCGCCTACGCTCAGGACAGACAAACCGCTACAGTTATTGTGGGCACCGTTCAAGTGGATATAGCGGACATGTGGAAACTCGATTCAATCGGCATTAACATGGAAGACGAACTCACCGAGGATGACGCTCGAGCTCAGTCAGCGCTAGATGAGACCATAGAAAGGCTACCGGATGGTCGCTATAGTGCTGGATGGCCGTGGAAGAGCTCAGCCCCTCGACTTGCCCGCAACCTTGGCCTATGCGTCGGGCGACTGCAAACGCTTCTTCGCTCGCTACAGAATACTCCAGAAAAACTGAAGAAATACCACGAAACGATCAAACAGCAGCTTGCAACGGGCATAATCGAATACGCTCCGGATGATCCCTCAGGCCCCCTTGTGCACTACATACCTCATCAGTGCGTATGGAATGAGGAAAAGCAGAAGCTTCGCATTGTCTATGACGCAAGCGCCAGCGCACCCAAAGGCAGTTCCTTGAACGACAACCTCTTTCGAGGGCCAGTGTTTTTACCTGACCTCGTCGGCGTTCTGCTCCGATTCCGCCAACCTTCGATCGCCATCACAGGAGATCTGGAGAAGGCCTTTCTTCAAGTGCAACTACGGGAAAGCGACAGGGATGTTGCAAGGTTCTTGTGGATCGCGGATCCATCCAAACCAATCAGCCAGGAGAACCCCATAATCGCGTATCGGTTCAAACGAGTCTTCTTCGGAGCTGTCAGCTCCCCGTTTTTACTCGCAAGCGTCATACGGTACCACTTGGCGCGATCGGCTTCCCCACGGGCTTTAGAAATTGCCCGCAACATCTATGTCGACAGCGTCTTACTAGGCGCAGCAAACGCTTCACAAGCAATCGACGCCTACATGCAGGCAAAAGCGTTGTTTGCAGAAGCTAAAATGAACCTTTGCGATTTTTCCACGAATGATCCTGCACTCCGCGCGAACATACCAGAAGAGGACCGTCATTCGAGCCCGTGTGTCAAGGTTCTTGGCGTACTTTGGAATACCGAGCACGACACACTACAGATGCAAACGCATACCCCTGCTCTGAGCAACATCAGCCGTCGAACGGTGCTGCGCTTCATTGCTAAACATTTCGATCCCTTCGGATTCATAGCTCCAGCTGTTCTTCCTTTCAAGATATTTCTCCAAGACTTGACGAAGGAGGAGAAAGGTTGCGATCGAAGTGTCAATTCCGAACTCGAAAGTCGCTGGACGATACTGCAAAAGAACTTTGAATCCGTAACAATAACCGTTCCGCGAGTACTACCTCAAGGCGACGAGTTTCAGTTACATGTGTTTACTGACGCCTCCAGTCGTGCTTACGCAGCAGCGGTATACATTCGGCGACACACACCAGAGGCATCCCCGGCATTTTTAGTAATCGCCAAGTGCCGTGTCGGTCCAATACAACAGCTTACGATTCCCAGACTGGAACTGCTCGGAGTACTAATCGGGACACGCCTCATCAACTTTGTATCGAGACAACTGCGTCTCCGGGCTCCACAAAAATATCTGTGGTCCGACAGCAAGTGTGCGCTCGCTTGGCTTACAAGCGGAAAAGAAGAAAAACTGCCTCGGTTCGTACAAAACCGCCTCAACGAAATACGACTTTCGAAGGACATAAGCTATGCTTATGTCAGGAGTTGCGATAACCCCGCTGACATTGCCACCCGAGGATGCTCTGCAGCAGAACTGACACGAAACCGCCAATGGTGGTCTGGACCTTCCTGGCTGTCAGAAAGCAAACTTCACTGGCCGTCCTTAACAGAGCCACCTATTCTCCCACTGGAGGCACTAGATGATGTAAACGCCACCCTTGCTGCAGCTAATCATCAACGGACAAACGCAGTGCCAGCTTCCTCACCTATACCTCCGTTCAGCATCCTCAATGCCGACAGGTTCAGTAACTGGGAGCGGATGATCCGTACAACAGCCTGGATGATACGATTCATTCGTATAACTCGAAAAAACTCCTGCCACTGGCTCCCTATATACCCTACCAAAGGGCCACTAACTAGCCGTGATTTGCAGGCAGCCGAAATTTGTCTTCTTCGTCAAGCCCAAGCGAAGACCATATCGCAGGATGACATCGACAAGTGGGAACTCCACAAGGACGAGCATGAAGTTTGGAGATGCGGCGGCCGACTTATGGAAACTGCACTTCCTTATACCAGCAAAGCACCCGCACTCCTTCCACGGAACGAACATATCACCGACCTCCTCATTCTTCGCGAACATCGACTGCTCCTGCACGGAGGAGTCTCCAGTACCTTGGCTCGACTAAGAACACGCTACTGGATACCACAAGGACGACAAGCGGTCAAGAAAGCGCTACAAAGCCACTGCTTCTCGTGTCGCAGGTGGAAAGCGAAACCCTTCGCACTTCCAAAAATGCCCGCCTTACCGACGACCAGAGTACAAAGAGCTCCGGCGTTCGCATCCACCGCAGTCGACTATTTCGGTCCTATCGTGGTCAAGGAAGCGGACGGTAATCACAAAAAGTGGATAGCTCTCTTCACCTGTCTCGCAACGAGAGCGATTCATCTGGAGCTCACCGACGACTTGTCTGCTAACGGGTTTGTGCACTGCCTTCGACGATTCATCGCAAGAAGGGGCGTGCCGCAGCAGCTACTCTCAGACAACGGTACCAATTTCCGCCTCACAGCAAAGGCTCTGAAGCTAATCCCGGAGGCACAAAGTCTAGATTGGACCTTTGTAACAGCGCTAGCTCCCTGGAAAGGTGGAGTCTATGAACGCATGGTGGGAATTGTGAAGCAAGCCTTGAAAAGCGCTATCGGACGACGCCTCGTCACAGAAAAGGAGCTACGCACACTCACTGCGGAAGCAGAAGCAGTCGTAAATCAACGACCGCTGGCATACGTTGCTCCGGATTCTCTTCAGGTACTCCGACCGATCGACTTCATCCAGCCGTGTGCAAAACTTTCACTCAATATAGAAACCGGCGATAGCAGCGACCCCGACTATCAACCGACAGGCCCGTCTACGCGCGAAGCATTAGTCGAGCTTTGGGGGAATACCCAAAAATCGCTCGATCGCTTTTGGGCAATCTGGCACAAAGAATATTTACAGCTCCTGCGCGAACGACACCAATGGCACACTCACCAGGGACCGCACTCCCAAACTCGGCGCCCCCCAAGCATTGGCGAAGTCGTTTTGTTCCAGAGATCCCCTTCATCCCCGCGAGGATGTTGGCAATTGGCAAGAATCATCGAGGCGAAACCAAGCAAGGATCAGCACATCCGCACCATCAAAATTCGCACTGGTAACGGTCAGACGTTGCAACGACCAGTATCCCTTCTTTTCCCCTTGGAGGTCAGCGAGGAGTGTAGGTCGCAGAGGGAAAACGATAATTCGACCGACACACAGCAAACGACCGAAAGTGATAGTCAGCCGACCTCGAAGACCCAAACCAGGTACTTCGCGCGCAGCAAAGGAGTAGCGACCGCAGCAAACGCATCCATTCACAAAAAAGCTGCCGTTCGGACTCCCACTTCAGGAGGTCGCCAGACCCCATTCTACCTACTCGCGATCATTGCAGCGATGATGATCAGCCAGGGCTCTCCAACACCCTTGCAAGTACAAGTCTGCCCTTACCAACATACTGGGATCCTTCTTCGAGTTCCGCCGCAAGTTGATTGCAGGAAGAGAACCCTAGACAAATGGACGACGAAGAAGATTCCACTTCATCGAAAATCACTAATTGCTATCAACGCGGTGTACTGCTCTAAGTCGACTAGAACAGTTTGCACTTGGGCCTTCCTACGTTGGAGTTTGCAAGTAATAAACGATACCTATAGCATCGAAAACGTCCCGCTCGCAGATTGTCGCCAGTTGAGTGAGAAGAAGCAGTTACGTCAGTATCGACTGATGCGTACTGATATTCCAAATAAATGGTCAACGAAAAACGCACCCACCTACTCCTATGATTTACTCGGGACACGATGTCATTCGACGGTGAACTACGTCATGGAGGAAGGAAAAGCAGTCCTCTATAACGGCAACGGCTCTCTCACCGCCTTCACCCGAACAGCCGGCTGCGAACCGAAGACGAATCATTGTATTCGACCACACGAGACCATCTACTGGAACTATACGGAATTCCAGCAACGCTGCCCCTACGAATATGAAGGAACACACACGGCGCAAATCTCCGAGAACGAAATCCTCATCCACGACATGCAAGCCGCCTTTATCCTGTCGAAACACGCGAAATCCGCAGATCGCTGCCAATTTAAAAACCCAGTGTTCACCGAGGACGGAGAATTCGTTATAACAACCGCCTCACAATCAAGCCCTTCTAGAACTCCCAACCAGACCAACCGAAGACCACTGCTGATCGAGAACGTTGGGGACATTACTGACCCAGAAAACAAACGCCTGCAATACCTATTCGACATGGAGGCGAAGCACCAAGCACTGAAATGGTGCATTGCTAGGAACGAATTCGTACAGCTCATACGCTGGATCAGTTTCAGCGATCCCACAACGGCTGCGAGACTTCTTCTGGACCGTCAGGACGTATCGGCCAGATACGTTGACGATCTGCTGCTAGTGTCCAAGTGCTATGAGGTAAACGCGACACGGGTGGAGCGGAATCACCAGCGAGGAGGGACCTGCTACGAATGGCTACCCATCACAGTGGGGACAAAGGAAGTGTTCGTTGTGCCACATTCAAGAGACGTGGTAACCAAATCAAGGAAAATAAACTGCCCTTGGAAAGGACCTCTCGGCAACACCACGATATCGTCCAGCGGACTAGACCCACTAGCACTCCCGCCTGCACGCATCGTTTTCAACGCCTCACAAACCGGACAACTCTCATGGCGGCTGATTCAGCTCGCCCTCGAACGCCTAGATGACTCCGGCTTCGAAGATCCGGGACGCTTCTCGACACCGGCCAACAAGTCTTGGACGGACATTTCCGAGGATCTTATCGAGGAACTGGGACATGAGGCCGGCATAACCGCTGAGGAAGTCGTGGAAGCCCTAGAAACAGTAGCAAAGCATTGGAGAGTGGGAACGTTGGGAGTAACTGCGATAGCGACTGCGCTGATAATCGCTTTTCTATGGCCCCGGCTCCCCATATGCTGCAGAAAACATGGCGGCAGCAGAGACGTAACGATCAGATTGTCGCAAATAAGAAATGAGGGTCGGGAGATGCGTCGGGTTCCGCAAGTGCCCCGAGAGGGCATAAGAAGGCAGAAGACCGCCAAAGACTCGGGAGAGAAGCGGGTAGTGCTTAACCCTTCATCCCTTAGCGCTACATACACCCCGTTCCGTCTGTCCTACTTGCGACAGGAAGCTGGTTCGACAGCATGATCGGAGCAATCCTGACAAACCCTATTCCCATTCTTCATGTACAAAGTCTATTCCTCTTCAAATATTATTTATTTATTCATTTATTTATTTATTTGCCTCTCGGGAGTGTTGGAACGTCTCATAGAAGAGTTCCAATTGACTAATTGAATGGTTGTATTTTCACGATGCGCGTCATGGCGGAGCCATGATGCACCTTTTTGAAGGAAGCTGCCGAATCAGCGGGCTGCAGCCGCTGACGAATCCCCATTCATAGAAGGAAGAAAAAAAGGGGATTCTCCATTAACGACGAAGCTACGCTGCTGAATCAACGGGCAGCAGCTGACGAATCCCCATTCATAGAAAGAAGAAAAAGGGGATCCTCCATTCACAACGAGGCCCCATTCAAGAAACGGAGATGGCACGATCTTCAACTGATAGCAACTCCCCATTCATGGGGATCGCTATATAAGGCAGGAGCAGATAACTCGACATCGTTGACCAAACCCAACTACACGCCGGCCAGTTGCCGCTCCAACGGATCGTCGGGCAACGCGCTACGACTCGGCTTCTACGATCTCCATCCGCCACAGACGATATTTTCGAACAAAACACGTCCTCCATATTTCAACATATGTCCATCGCTTAATCCCCAGCCATAAAAATTCTATCAGCTAATAAAGAATATCACTATCATTAGTTCACTCAAAATCCTCCATAATTCATAATTAAATGTCTTTCTATGCATCTCATTCTGTGCAATATCTCCCGAAAAGTGATCCAAATAACACAAAAACAAACGGTTTGCCCATCACTTCCACGCCTCCATTCATCTTTTACATGCTTCTTTCTTGCGATCACTCACTAAATGCTGTGCAAACATCTTGCACATAAGCATCCTCCATTCTTTTCCGTTATTAAGCTCTAATGTTTTCAGCACGATGATAAGACAAACGAAAGCTTAGGCGCCCTCTGGGGATTCTAACCCACGACCCTCAGATTAAAAGCCTGGTGCTCTACCGACTGAGCCAACAAGGCCCCACGCGCCTCTCCCTCCCATTTGCATACTCACAAGTTTCCAAAAACTTTGCCAAATATCGTGCGATACCCACCCATCCAAACAAACATTTTTGGTAAAAGATGGAAGATTACAAGTTCCAATTCAACCACAATTCCAAGCGTGAAGCAAATGCAAGTTCAAGGTTAGATTCAAGGTTGAGAAACTATTTAAAAAACTGTTGACGCTGATTTCTCAACCATAATTTTCTACGAGGATGCACAACGATGATGTAATGGATGGAGCTTTTGTGCTTTAATGCCAGACATGATCTGACGACATATAATGCATTACTTGAATTGATAGAATTTGCATTTTACTTCAAGTCTGACTACTTCACAACAAGTTGAAAGTAATCTTTTTCACCGTTCAAATTCTCACTGAGTTGATAAAGTTCATATTTCATATTTTTATGATCAAACCGCTTCTATCAGATCCAAAAAAAGACTCATTTTTCCTTTGATTAGGCATCCATCAAATGAAAATCAGACCTGTGTGTAAAAATTATCTGGCATTCTTAATTGCGCATAACGCCTTTTGAAGCAAACTGACCAGTATGAATGATGATCCTAGAAGGTAATCTATGATGCAAAGTATACTGAAAAAATTTGGTGCCCTCGATGTGAAACTGTTAGGTAGGAAAACAGTTGCACACAATATAACGCATAGAGACAAATAGACAAGTTTTTTAGAGACAAGGTTGCCATTATGTTTTTTTGCAAAAAAAAAGAAAAAAGAAAAAAAAGAGCGAACTCATAAAATCACATTAAAACGGACATTGTGACAATTGAATTTCGAGCCCAACTAAATTAAAAGCTTCCGACCCTGTGAACTTCCAGGGTATGTTGCAATGCAAATTTGAAAAGCTTGACCAAGAGTATTCCTCCCATTTAACTTCTCCAATATTATAAATACTGTCCTATGTTTCGTAGAGGTTATATTTCACTCGCAGAACTGAACTTCATTTGTGCCCCCGTCAGCACATCTTTAACTTATCTCTTTAACCTCATCTCGACACCTTTTGTTTTTCTATCTAATTTTCCCATTGTTTTCAAAACGATGTTACTTTACATATTACCACAATAATCAATTTAGATGGTATTCAAATTCCACCGAATTTAATTAAATTGTCCCGCCTTCAATTCACACTTCTCAGATGAGCTTCTGAATTTGCATATTACTACTGTAGATGCTGAATTTTTTGAAGTGCGATCGATGATTATCACATATCTCAGTGGAATATTTCACCCGATGATAATTTAAAAAAAGGTGCAATTTTAACCTCAACAATTATTTTAACATCTCACTGCGATTAAACTCTTCTTGCACTTTTAACCACTCCTTCATCTCATATTTCTTTAAATCTTTATGTCACTATCTTCACTATCATATGTCACACTGTCACAAACCATAATCTCAATAACTATAATTATTCTTAATCTCTTTATGCCTACTTTTTATACATTTCAATTTCTAAACGTATTTTTTTGCATACATGCACACACAGTTTTTATATATTTCCCATTTTCGAACATTGAAATAAACAAATAAATAAATAAATCTCTACCCTTAACTTCAACAAAAAGGTTCCCCACTGAAGGCAGACTCTTATGGGAAGGAAAGTTGAAGATGCTATCGATACACAAAAGTTCACCTATAGAGATCTTTATCGTAAAGTTGTGTCACCGTAGAGACGAGCTTCTGCACAAAAGAGAGTTTCCCATTTTCACCAACATCTTGCGCGCATGATGCCTCCAAAACATCGTATCGCTTCTGAAGTTCAGCGAACTTCAACTGCAGTTGTAAATGCTCGTCTCGAAGGAGTTCAAGGTGGCTGCTCATACCCTTACTGAAAAAAAAAAGAAGTTCATAAACTACTTAAACATCAATAAAGCCAGTTCATAAAAGGCGGATCAGATGTTAGTGATAAACATTATTCAAATCGTTAAGATCAAAACCTCAATGAGTTGGTGATAAACATGGCCACTGCTGATCGAACTTCTCCGGCTATGTTGAGCAGAGGGCTTTACAGAAGTAAAGAGGGGGTCGGTGAAAGTGGAATTACAGAAAAAGGAGAGGAAGGAGGTGACGATTCGGAAATCAGGGCGAAGACCACCCCCCTCGCCGCTCCCCTCCCAAGATCTTCCTATCTACCCGCATAGAATGCAATAAACTTAGTAAAATGTGACACACAATGAAACATAATTAAGCGGAAATTACTAGTGTTACGGCAAAATATGGTACGGAAAGAAAATCCGAAAATCGGTTGTCTGAAAAAATAGTCATCTTCACAGCCTCACACCTTTTAATCATTTCACCAGCTGTTTGTCTTATGACCTTAAAGATGACTGATGAATGGGTAAAATTCCTTAAGAAAAAGGACAGGAAAGCAGACAAGAAAGACAACAAATTGGTATAACAATTAGACAGCAAATAACCGGGAATCCTTCAACGTTTTTGGCTGATAAATAAGGCTGTATAAGACAACGAAATCATTGGTGACAATACAGATGCAAATCGCTGTTACCTATACAACGCAACTAAACATATATAAGATATAACAGCAAATAATCTTTGTAGACGAAATAAATGAATAAATAAAAAATAAATTAAAGATGACGTATTGCACAACAACAATAAAATCTAGTAAATCAGTGACGGCTGAGGAGAGGAAATCTGAATGGATCTGTGAGTGCTTCAATCGACCGAACTGCTTATCATAAAGCAATGTACCCTATTCGCATAAAGAAATTTGATACTCAAGTCACACAATGTCGACATAACATAAACATTCATGTGTGAACGAACATGCCACTGAAAAACGACAATAGTCACTAGCAATGCAATAATGCAAAGGTTCATCTCCCAATTTTTTATTCTTCTATGAGAAAATTCTTCTTCGCAAACAGTCTCGAAATTCTGCCTCTGTTTTGCTCGTCTACTGTTTATTTTGCGTGTCAGCACTCATGAACATTCAGCAAGTCAGTGCGATGAAATTTCTCCCATTTTTAAATCCTCACTAAAGGATAATCCGTCAATAATGACTATTCTAAGATCCAATGAATGCTGCATTTGCAAATCCACCACAGCATACAAAATTTTTGCTTTAACAGTTGTATTTGCAACATTTCGATTAATCTCAGCACTAACCTATACCACTCAAAAATTGCAACTCTACCAGTTTTCTGGTATCAATATTAGACCTTGTTGTGCCGTATCACTGAAAGCCATATCGTCACCTTAAAAAGATCAGCTATAGTGTACCTTACCCAGTTGAATGCAGCTTACTTATACTAGAACAAAATTAACTTTTAGAGGACACACAAAGTAACCGATGAGAAAAATTCACCGAACATTAAATAAAATTCAGTACAGCTGTATGTATTTGTGTACGATTTATACGAGAATACATCACAGATATACAGTAAAATTGGACGCAAACGTAAGAAATTTTATACTGCAGCAGTAACGTTGCCCTTTGCTGTTTTCAGTTACAATGCAAAAACTACTATAATATTTGAAGGATTATACAAACATCACAGCCCTGATCATAAATAAATTTGAGACTTAAAAACTTGACTTAAAAATTCTCAAATCAGCAATCAGCAAAATTTTTCTACCACCCCTCCCCCTGCCCCCTTTTTCGCCTTCACACAGAGACTGATCAATCGCAGAACCGAAGTAAGCATTAATCCTATTTGAGGTGCAGATGAATATCGATAAAGTTCGCATCTACTGGAAGTCTTTCCCGAAAAAACACACCTGTAAACTTGCAGGAAGCAATCAGGACGGAAAATGGGTTTTATAGGGAAGAGAAAGAATAGATACACCTAGCATCACCATGTTACCGCAACAAGAGTAGAGGAGGGGATGATTGGAAGCCTAACATCCAAACAAAAACACTGTAAAAACATTCTAGTAGTAAAACTAGACCGCCCTCAGCCTCCCCCGTCTTAAAATACATTTTCCATTCTAGTGACAATCGGACCCAAATGCAACGAGATTTGCGTTACAACGAAATGAGCAAATGACCAATACAGTACTGATGTAGCATGCAAATAATTCGGCAACAGATATATAGATAAGCAACTGATTGCATAATAACAATTAATGACTCTTGATTAGACTCTGCCGTTATCTTGTGGTCATTCCTTTCTGGGTGAAGTCTACTGAGTGGTTACTCGCCAACGACGGCAAATATTAGGTACTCTTCTATGGCATTATTAGATGGTCATTCTCGTTTTTCCAAATTGTGAGTTCTCAAAGCATTTTTCATCCAGAAAGTAATGCTAGCAGCTAGTAATACCGAACACCAATGAGCTTGCTTCAAATTCTGATGAGAAAATACGTCGAAGCCAATATAAATCTAAAGGTAAACTTCAAAAACTTTAATTAACTTAGGAGTGAAGAATGGGTTTGCTGGGTGGATGCACCTAATTGAGCTTTGTGTAAGTTCATATGGAACTCGTTGATGATTATATGCTAACTGCAGCTAATTATTCGAAAAAAGATTAAAATATAGGAAGAAGGCCGTTGGATAGGCTCATACTAGGCGACCTTTTACAATTTAGTTTACAAGAAATAAGATAGGGGAATTACAAACGAGAAACATAAAACAACTATTAACTCCGCCTCTAAAAATGAGTCCAATCGACCCCAAAATTGGCCAAAAAAACATTTCAATTTTTGAGTTTTATCCGACTAATTAGATGTGAATATAGTACTGGCTTATTACTATTCAATCTTTCATAAAGGTACATAAATATTTCTGACGAATTTTGGAACAGCAGGTCAGTTGTCGACATCAATCGTGCGGAAAACAGCAAGTTTCATTGATACAATTTCTATGCGTCCCTAGCTGAGGCAATCAGACGGGCGACGGACACAGACACAGACACACAACAACATACGATAAAAGCGCTACTAGCTCCACCCCTGCACACTTGTGGTGTCACATAATGCGCAAGTGCACGAACCGGTTTCACGGTGGTCGACGCACTTAGCCAAGAGCGCACGCGCACGAGAAAGACAGAGAGAGACCGCGCGCGATATTGGTGAGCGATGCGGTCTCGGTCATTCAGAAATGAAATCATCGCAATGAATCAAACGATATGTCGTAAGGAAACAAGAGTTGAAGGTCAAGGCTAGGAACATTTAAAAGGGAATTAGGGATGCTGTCGGGTTTATTCATAATTAACAATAAAAATAAAAAATTCCCAATAACCTCAAATTCTTATATGATGTGCAACAGACATGAATTGCGGGGTCGCCAATATATCTCGACTTAAAAGTACACAATAGAGTAACATTTGAAGGCAATGGCTAGACACGTTTTGAGGAGCATTAAACGTACTATCAGAATCAACCATATTCTCAGATAAAACATACAAACTTTTCCTTAAATTGACTCTTAGCCATTACCACTTCATCAGAAACCATGTAAGGTGCGCTGGCTGGAGCCAGAGACGATGGCGAGTGCCTTTACAGGCACGTATTATGCGGTGATAATTTCTCATTTCTGAAGGGTTCAGAGAGTGAAAGATTTTTTGAAAAAATTTACATATTAGATAACGCAAACAATTAATTTATTCCACTAATGACTGACCATGCACTTGTCAACAATTGGAGCCATCTCACATTGATGGTCGTTCGGGAAGTCAATTTGAAAGATATTTTTGCAGACATTTTTCAGCAATCCATCGCCCTCATAACGTTAAAAATTGCTTACTTACAATGAAACTTCACATCAGCATTAAGTAGCACTCAGTTCATTTTGGTCTTTCTGGGAACTTATGCATTCCATCGCGGGAATGGAATACTAGCACCATCGCCTTTATTGTACCGAAGAAGATTTCTGGCTCAACAGGCTTACTCCTTACATGCGCTCCCTCTTCATCTCATCGAACACAGACGAGCCATCTCTCATTTCTTCTACAAAAAGATATCAATTTTAATAGTACTATACTCAAAAATATTGAAACATGACGGAGAATTACTCCTCTAATTCACTTATTCAAGTCCATTCCCACATATGAAACCACATACTTCATACTTCATGCCACATGAAACCATTCAAAGTGTTTTCCACATCGTGGTTTAGTTTTGAAGGCAGATAATCTAACTGCCTTGCGGCTTGTGCCCCACGTGGAATGATGTCTTGTTGAGTTCCAACATTAAGTATCACCACTGTATTTCGATCTTAAAACACATCGCAATATCTCATGCCTGTTTTTCAACCTGCTACAGCTTGAAAAGAGTCTGCGTCACATATCAAAGAGCTCTGAAGGTTTCTATCCGTGTTTTTTTAATCGCATCTCAGAACTGTTTACCTCACCTAGAAAAAATAAATGTTATATAGGCTTCACGTGTGGTATCGAGAGTGATGGTAGTATCGCTGCCAAAGTTGCTGTAGTTGTGTTATGAACGGCGTTCCTTCTTTCTGTTGATTTCTGCCGTGATTGCTAATTCTATCCTTGAACCACTTCTTGCTGGTCAGGGTGTTATTTTTTGGGATTTTTATTCTTCTTTATTTTCTCTTACTTCATTTACCAATATATTTCTTTACTTTTTTCATCTTGTGTGGCCTCAATTGAACTACACCGTATACAGCCGACACTGCAATTAATGCCAACTGCCCGTCATATAACAATTTGATGTTACGGAAAAATTTGCATGTTTTATCTGAGAATATGGTTGATTCTGATAGTACGTTTAATGCTCTTCAAAACATGTCTAGCCATTGCTTTCAAATGTTACTCTATTGTGCACTTTTAAGTCGAGATATATCGGCGACCCCGCAATTCATGTCTGTTGCACATCATATAAGAATTTGAGGTTATTGCGAATTTTTTATTTTTGTTGTTAATTATGAATAAACCCGACTGCATCTCTTATTCCCTTTTAAATATTCCTAGCCTTGACATTCAAATCTTGCTTCCTTACGACATATTGTTAGTTTCATTGCGACGATTTTTTTCTTAATACCAAGACCGCACTGCTTGCTTATATCGGGCGTGGTCTGTATCTGCTTTCTTATGCGCATATACTTGTGACTATGTTGACCGACGTCACAAGCGAATATGTGCAATGAATGGTATACCGTCAGGCAACAAAGACTCTAAAGCACAAAACCCAGCTGTAACAGCCCTTTAGAGTTAACGGCAATTGCTTGGCCGATGCATCCGCTTCATTTCAGCCATATTTCCAACACTCCCTTGAAAGAATATTGGGACTGTAATTGAAGAGGAGTTTAAAGTTCTTTCTATTCGTTCAAAGAAGACGTGTGATCTAAAGAAGCCGACTTTTAGTATATGAGACCACTAAAGTTATGACGATATTACATTGTTTTATCGGTAAATGTTACATATTTGGTGAATTCTTTCATGAATTCACTGTTAGCTTACATTCATTTAAATTGTAAATTGTCACTTATCATTCTATAAGAGTTTCCCAACTATTTTCCAACATTTCTTTTCAGAGGGAACATGCTATTCATGGGAGTGAAGGTATTCCTATTGTGAGTGTTTTATTTCGAATATCATAAAAATAAATTAATATCAGTTCTTACTCTTTATTCATTTGTTCTAATAACGGATATAGAAGTAATTTAATATATGTATGTGAATGAGAGTGAATAAAAATACAAGTAGCAATAATGATTTGAAATGGAAAGAATCGTTTTGATATGTGATGGGGGAACGTTAAATAATAATATGCATGTTATAGAAGGTAAACCAACCAAGGAGATCCAATGTTATAGTCGAATAACAAAGTCAATAGTAATGGACAGTCGTTGATAAAACTTTTCATTTCGTTTTTGTTTTGATTCATCTGCTCGGAGCACTTCAATTAAAAATATTGAGAAGAATATAACAGCAAAAACAGATAAAGTGAATATGATGTCGGGTAGTCGAACATTTTGCGAAGTTCTCCACAATCTTGAGATATTTTTGATAAACCTCTCATATTTCAATGCTTTCAGCCGTCAAAATTTCTCATCTCATTGATGAACAAAAAAATAATGTATTCAAAGCTGAGTAACTATCATTATATATTTTTCTAAATCAGTAATAAATGAACAGCTAAAGTGAATGGAGAACGAATGAAAATAACGTAAAGCGTGCTATTTGAGGTTGATAATGCTGCTCAACGTTCGCCTGGCAGAAACCTTCCCAATGCATCGACATTCGAGCAGATGCTTTTTACACGTTGGTTATGCACTTCTCATTCATCTTAATGGAATCTTCTTTGTTAATCGACTGTCATTAAATCATTGAAAGCCAATAGCAGTAATACCCATCGTAAAGTATTACTTTTAAGTGAATGCACCGAGCACAGGTATTACAAATGCGACCCGAATTTGGGAATGAAGGTGCTGGCCGTTGTTAAATCCATTCTGGGGCATCTAAACCCCAGCTAAAATGCGATCCGCGCTTTCAAAAAGTGAAGAACTTCACAAAAACACTTTCCAATATGTCATCGATGTCACTGTTTTTGAATAATATACGAGAGTTGAGGGAAAACTCTGCGCCGTCCATTGTCTGTCCAATATGAGAGAGGAAGGTTGTAATTTGGGAGCATTTTTATGCTCTAATTTTCTCTATTATCACAGTCCATATTGCCTTGAGATTGTTCTAAATTCGAAATAGAAATAGTCAAAACGATTACAGGGAACAAGATTGTACGTAAAAGAGACAAACGATAGCCCACTAAGAGCAAAGGATAGAAAAGAAATCGAAGATTTCGAGAAAGCCATGAAGCAATGGTTTTTGGTATTCCCATTTCTTTCGCTTCAAAAAATCGTTAAATAAGGAAGAGAAGAGGGAAAAGAACATGAGATATTGACCTTCTTAATCCTCGACCTTTCATGTTGACTTCGACTTTAGATGGGATCGATATCCATATTGTTATTGTATCATATTATTGTCTTGCGAGGAATCTTCACTTGCTTGATGAATTGTCTGGATAACACTCTTCTCAGATTTTCAACTCGTGATATCATTAAGCATTCACAGCATTGGTTTGTGATCTACAAAGTATAATATTTTAGTATCAAGCATTTTATTTTTCTAAATGGAAATAAAAGTGAGCAAAATTGATGCATTTGTATCGATCATTGTTTTTCCACGTAACCTTTCAGTGATCTCTCTCATCGATAGTCATTTTTGAACTCATCAATTATAGCTTTAATACTCTTATTGAGAATTCCATGCATGGAAGCAAATATGAAATCCTATACGATATGAAATTTCAGGGTAATCTTCACCAACTGCATATATAACAAATGAAATAAAGAAATAGATCCGCTAATAAAACTAATTGATAATCGATATTTATTTGTACGGAATTAATCAGATCGAATAGATCGGTTGATGAGTGCCATATAAAAGATAAAAATTCAGTTGAATTTGCACGAGAGATTCCAACCAACTCTGCCGTCATTTTGCAACAGAGCAAGTGAAAGCAACAGAAAGCGAGACCGCATACATGTGAGCTTACATCCGTAAATTGTTGCAGAGATTATAAAATTAATTAAACACCTAGCATTATAGACGCCTCTTACTTATAGCTCCAAAATTTACAAGGCATTGTTCACTACATGTGATCATGTGGATTGCCATCCTTATAGTGTGAAAAAACAACCGAATTATTTGGAATGTTGGTCAGAAATGGCTTTTACATGATATTAAAATCAATGCATTCCGGCCACCTTTTATACTTCTTAAGAAAAATGAAACTCTCATCCTTTATCCACAATTTTAGACGTTAATAATCACTAGGGCTGATTAATAGTCCTCACTTCTTTTAATGAGTATCTTCTTTATTTTTATAATTTTTTCTATGTTTCCCTTTTGGTTATTGTCGAGGAAGTTTTTAATATATCGATTATTCATGAAAGATTCGTTTCTATCGATTGATTTCAATTTTCACCTGTTTATTCATAAAAAATTTTCGGCTATTCAGCTACGACTGACTTATCATTTATGCATATTTCTAGGAACTCTTATATAACTTTCTTCGTTTGATCATGATAATAGCTGTAATTAAGTTATTCTATCTCAGAATGCAGTTAATAAAAGGATTCGGGCATTACCCAGGAAAGCAGAGGGAACAATTACCCGTTCTCGACCGCAGGATGGCGCTAGAGCTTGGTCTAGTTCTGGATCTTTGAAGGGTCGCAAGGCTGTCATGTGGAGCACGATAATGGTGAGCTTAAAGTATTGCTTAAGTCAAAATTGTTGTTTTTCACAGTGTAACAGGTGTAAGCACTCAACATAAATAACCAACAACTAAGCGAACGATCGACCAGTTGGTGGCTTCAAAAGAATGTGTATTCGTTCGCTGCCCGAATGACTAATTCAGCGATCACCTGCACAAAGTTGTATTGATGGCTTGAATTCACTTGGCAAGTTATTCGGCCCATTCCATACGGCTTCAATGCCCAAATAAGCAGCCAAATGGACAAACATATTCTCGCATGCTCATACACATGAATACCGCTAATTCTTGTGCTGCAAGTTGTTGATTCTGGTGTTTGGATGTGTCACTGCGTGTGTCAACACTTCTCTTTTTTTAGATTTAAAGTAGCACTTCATCGATCGAGTTGTTTTTACTTACGTTCCCAACCGAAGTTTCACGCTAAGTAAGAACAGCATGTGTAATTTAATAAAATATAACTACTATGCTCTAATAAAATATATTTCCTAAATGGATTTGTATATTATAAAAACTGAAGCTTTTAAAGCTTGTTCATAGTGTCAGTTCCAACTTCGGAAAGTGAAACTATGCTTTACGTTGCATCGAAATTCCGCGTCTCGAATAACGGGATTTCGTTTTTTCGAAGCTCCAGTTTTTTCCGGTCCCGGTTTTTGGAAAACCTTTTTTTAGTGCAGTCCTAATGTTTAAAAATGCAGATGGTTATAAAACAATCTTAACAAAGCCATACATGATGCGCTGTCAGATATATGATGCTTTATTAGATATAGCAGCGATTATGTTTATTCATTTGTATCGGTTAAAATTGAGCAAATTCGAGAAACAAGAGATTGATTTTCTGCAGTGATCTATAATGCTCGCTATATGCAAATTAACTATTGTGCTTCATATAGGAAACATCGATTAGCATTACGCTATGTTTTATTTGCATAAGTGCCACGGGCAGGAGAGCAAAGTTGCCGCTACCAGCTAATGATAAATGCGACTAATTCTTGATTGAATAATAAAATATGTGCTCCATGGTGCACACCTTAGTGGGATAGGTTATATTCTAATTGAAATGTGGAATGTTGTGTAGAATACGTGGCCATCATAGCGATATTTTTGAATCGTATTGAATATCAGAGTATGCACTAAATAATTTTAAATATTATTTACGTAGCATATGTGCATTAATCGAATTCAAATATCACGCACACTTATGCATATTTCAACGTTTTTCATATTTTTTACAGCATTGACAAGTTGCTGAAAGTTATTTCAGGATCGAATATATGAAGAACTTCCTTTTCGTGAACAATTGCCATCTGGTGATCTTTTGTACAATTCTGACAAGCGTATCCACCCGTCGGTAGATGAATACGATAATCTGGGTTATTTCAACGAAATGAACTATATCAGCTTACTAAGAAGCACCAAAAAAAACAATATAGATCCAAACGGGAAGAGTTCCCATGATCGATCGAAGCATAATGTGGAATATAAAATTGTTGGGGATGATGGTAGCATCTTATCAACAACATTCACTTTTTCTATTTTATGCATAATTCTTTTCACTATAATGTAAAAATTTTCATTTGTGAGGCATCTGACGTCAACATGGACAAGTGAATGTTTTTATTGGCTTCTTCTCTTCTTGCAGTGGCAATAAATCTGTTCACTATTTTCAGAATAATCGTTGTATCATCCGTAATGAACGTTCTCAGAAGCATTTTTGAGAACGAATTAACACACACTCACTTGCATTCTCCATTTGTTGACGATTCCTTGCTAGAATGCTACTTTTGAAATGTTCGACAAATGCTGTGCCCTCCATCTGCTCGCATCATCGCTGCTACACGCTCGTAATGTTTCCAATTGTTTCCGTTTCGTTCGCTTCATCCGCATCGGTGTTCGGATCATGAAGGTTTTTAGTCGTGAGTGGAACCTCCCGATGATTAGCAGCTTTCAAGTGTTCAGTGTTTATGGATAACCTTGTAATTGTTGTTCTTTTAATCGTGCACTGATCAACACTTGCAGCCTTAAGGCTTGCCAGTTGACCGAATTAATTCTACCGTGTTTCATGTGGCTACGATCATACTATTTAACGTACCGTACATCCCGTCCACAAGACCTGGGGCTCTCTCATTGTTGAATTTCGAAAATGGACGTCCGCTTAATAGGACTCATAGGAAGGAAATGGAGCCCATGTTGTTAACAACTTTCAAATTCAACGTATTTCGAAAGGAACTCAAGTTTAAAATTTTATTGGGCAAGCGTACAGAAAAATTAGTAAAAAGCGGTATTTAGTAAAATTTTAACTTCCTAGCCGTTGCTGCGCTGTTGTGTCATATGGCATTAGCGTATGTGACCTCGGGGTAGATGGGGAGTCAAAAAAGATCCGTTCCATCTGGAGTAGCAAGTTTTTTTTGGCTCCTGGCTAGTAAATTCGTGATGCTAAACTGCGCAAGAATAGATTTGGACATGCAGTTAGAGAGTGGGAATTGTGCTGTCGATAAAAATGGGATGGCGTAATTCGTACAGTTGGTTCAAAAGGATGGTCGCTCACTGCATGTGTAATTTTTCCGCTAGTTGGGTGCAAATAACAAAAAAAAGATACGGGCAGTTGAAGGCATTGAAAGATTTTTGACTCTTTCTTTTCCGTCGTTTAAATCCGTATTTCGTTCATTTTCTTAGAATTCAAACCCTGCTTCGCCGCTGCCTTGTTCGTATGCGGATTTTCATTTCTCGTTGCGGATTCTGGAATTATATGGAACTATTTCAACCGCACCCCTCCCCTTCCCCACTCCCTCTCCTCAACGGCACTTGCAACTTTACGTCGGATGCCTTTGCAATATTGGAGAGGTGAAGTGGTATCCGCATGATGCAAAAGTGCAAAAGAGACCCGCCAGCTAGAGAAATACTGAGAAACGATGGAACAGTGTTTGATTACTCGTTTTGCTGCATTATTGCCTACATGGTGAGTACTCAACAAAAATGCTGTTTTTGTGCAACATCTGAATGTTTATGTGTAAAAATTTGGCTTTCGAATCTAATACTTTGTTCGCCGTAAATCTGCGAGCATATGTAAATGCATTATAGAAATTAAATTCTTTCTAAAAGCATGTAGGATCACTTCTAAATCGGTAGAAAGTGAACAAGCATCATCAATACGTCATCAAATCATCTATGATCTTCCCATGTGAACATTAACGACCTTTTGATTAAATGTCATGTATATATGCATATCTACATCCATGTGTAGGTAGACACGTATATGTATGGTGATAGGTTGCAGAGTATGATTGTTGATTACTGTTCAGCTACTGTAATTTCAGTTAGTTTGCCTTCTCATTCACAATTAAACGCCTATAAACACAGATCTATTCTCGATTGAATGTATTTTCTACCGCTTTTGTTTTTGATAATATAACTTCCAAATATTCAAATTTTGATAACTGATATCTTCTAAATAACTATAAAAAACATTTAAAACCTTTCCAAGTTTATCAGTATTTTTGGTTAAGATTAATCAAGAGAAACATCAAGAAAAGATCACACAAATTCTGCTAGTACATATAATTGGATGCGTTATTGGAGATACGAAGGAGGTGTCTTCGAATGAAGGCAAGCCCGTAGCGCCCTATAAAATCTGAACGATGCCGACGACAAAAACAGCCCACAAAACGTACCGAATGTTCACATGTGGGACGTTTCGCAGAAAATAAGGTCAGAAACTGTGGGATATCGAGTTAATGCTTCCCTGAACCCGCTGTTGCTTTGGAAATGAGCTAAAGTGAATTGAACTGAAATGAACTGGGATGAGAGAAATCATTATGTAAATAGAGCCTATGGCTGCGATAGTCATGAATTTTTCGATCACGAATAATGTGCTTTTCTTCATTTCCATGCATTTTTGCCTGGATTCCCGTTACGATGTCGTGAGCACAGTTCTCTTCATCGGTATTTGCAAAATAAAATTTAACTTGTATAACATTACCCAAATACCTGCGTATACCAATGCCTCTGACTTCCCTTCCACCCCTTTCCCCCCAAAAAAGGGGGCATGACAAAGCACAAACACACAATTGAATGTTGCATGCTAGAATACAATGTAGATGAATGGTTGCTTTGAATGCTTTGAAATGCTCTGAAATAATGCTTTCAAAACGATTAGTTCTTCAGACTACCATCGCCTCTTTCAGCATTTCTTTGCCTTCATGCACTAACGTGTGATACTATTTATTAAATGTAAACAATGAATTCCTTGAAAAATTGCAAAAAGAAACATATGAGAATGAATAGCATGGAAGAGCAAAACGTTTACAAAGCAAAAATTCGAATGAACAGAGAAATTGATTACATAAGAGCAGCAACAGTGTGAAGGTCCGAACCACTAAGTAAAGTAATAACGAACACCTACCTAGACAAGTAAACATTTTATCAGTATTATTTACAAAGATTTTCTAAATACACAATCATATTATTTGATTGCATTCATGTGTATGTTTATACGTATTGTATTTGTGTATGTATGTATGTATTTACAAATGCATTTCCATATGCGTATGTATTTGCATAGATACGCATATGTGATTTAGATAGATGTGCATTAAAGCTATGAAGTTTTACGAGTGAAAGGCTTCGCCTAAGATGTGCTATAAAATGTTGATCGCGAAAGCTAATCGAAGTTCATCGATTTTCTTTTAATTTCTGAATTGTTATTAACCGTGTTCGATCGGTTCCATCGTCATCGGCCAAATTTTTTCTCAAATGTGCTTCTCACTTCATGTACTTTTCCACCGATTTTCGTCAACATTTCTTTCTGATCTGAGATATCAAAATTTAAGTGCTCTATTTTCGACCATTAGATGGTTCCAGTGATAGCTGACGCGAGAACAATCATCGTTGCGCATTCTTTCGAATAACATTAAATATAAAGACCGGTTTCGATAACCGTTCCGGTTGCGTACTTTTCTGCATTCGATGTTGTAATTGTCACGATTCGATTACGATGCCCTAATTTATGCGAAGTCAACCTCTCTTTTAGCTTTTATAAAAAGGGTAAAAGAATGCCGATTTGTATTTGAATATAAAAAGCAGGCATTTTAATTTACTAGTTACTTTCATTAGGAGCTATCAGTACTAACTACGACATTAGCTGGTAGGTGCCATCGGATTAGTGTTAACCTTAAACAAATAAGTACTAATCACGCTCATAAGTGCTTTAAAAAATAGGCAGGTAGTCGATGAGTTGACCGAACCAGGAAGTGAGCATAATTTCACGTCATTACATTGCAAAAACTTTGTGCTTTTATAGTTACTATGTATGTGATATGATTAAAGGTGCTCATTAATGAATGTTACACACTAAAGCCAAAATGAGGGAGTGAAAGTGAACTTGAATGCTTTATAACAAAAAGGACCGTACTTGATTGAGCAGAAGCCCCGGGCTTCTTTGGCAACTACTAATAGGCTTATGTTCAAAATCGAATTCTATAGCAACGCATATTTTTCGCAATAACGTCTTACTCATATTTTGGCGAGTATTCAAATGCTGTATCTGTGTGCAATATAGAAATTGATCAATGGCAATGTGATAACCAGTGTCATTGATTGCATACGTTACTGTGATAAAGCAGAAAAAGACCAGCTGCTGCATATACTTTCAGCATTCTACAGTAGGACATTTATAGGAGTTGACAAGAGGTTAAGTTCAATCAACAGCTTCTCTATTTTTTATGGATCCCCAATCTGGGATTCTGTTTGAAACGGATGCTACTATTCGAAAGTGTTTCTATTCAACAAGGCAGATACGGTAACTACCATAACTTTTTACGTAGATCTTGTTAAAATATGCAAAGAAAAACATTTTTTTACTTAATGTCAGAATTTTCGATTTTGTAGTGAAATGTTGTGAATGTTTATTGATCGCTAATCGATGTTCGATATGGGACGAAAATGACACGTTGCACAGTGTCGTTATCGTTTTACCGAAACAGTATGTTCGCAAATTCTATAAAAACATAAATCAAACGCAACACGGCTATACAACATGTACAATATATGATCATGATCGATTAGAATATCACGAAAAAATCGTAAAACGAAAATTTGCGTATAACAAAGTTGCATGTAATATTGATTGCGGTATCACCAGAGGAAAAACCATCACACTGCAAATCGTATTTGCTTCATTCGCAGAGAAAAACAGGTAACTAATTGTGCATCACCGATGTGCTACTACAGGTTTCAAACGCGTGTTAGTCCTCCTGTAAGTCATGGTGTCGGTTTCCGATGCCGGAGGGCGTTTGTTTACAGAGTATTTCTTCTTCAAGACATGTACAGTGAATACGCTTCCGATTAACGCATATTATTACTTTCAGCAGAAAATATGCGATCATAACAGAGTTTATGCGAATCATGACAAATTGTAAAATTACATGACTAGAAGATATTATCGGAGGCATTCAGCGTTTTTTATTCAATTTTCTCGCACCAGTATGCACTTGTCATTTTTCTTTACTTTTCTTTTATGTTCGCAAAGAGTACCATTTGCACTATGCACATTTTCAACTTACGTCGTATCGATAAAATGATGTCGATGGACTCAGTTTTATTCGGCACTTTTTTATTTTGTTTTTTTCAGTCTGCTGAACTCACTGAAATTTGAACTAATTCCTCGGAACATTGAGTATTCTGGAGCCTCCAAATCTTTTTAATCGAAAGTCTTTTGCATTTCAAATTTAATGCTAACATTTCATGCAAAAAAAGATATAAGGGTGTAGGATCACTGTTTTGGCCCTTTAACCTTGATTTGTCCCTAAAGGATTCGTAAATCCCTTCCCTCTCGAGGCTCGACCAGATGCTGTGCATCCTGGCAACAAGACAAGAGGTCAAGACTTTCATTAAGCCTTTAAAAAACCAACAACAGTGATGGCGGAAGGGATAAGACGGTGGCAAGAAATGAAGATTTTTATCAAGCCTTCGACAACACATTGGTGTGGACAGCGCTGCCTCCGCACCAACCGGTACCAGGCACTCCTCACGCGTTTGCCACTTCGGTAGCGACACCCACGTAGGCAGCTAGATGCACACTGATTACCTGTAAGCAAACACGCTCTCTTTTAATATGCACCAACCCTCTCAGTAAAGCATTTATAGAGAGTGTTTGCTCTGTCACTACTTCTGCGCTATGTACGAAAACCATTAATCTACAGTTTACTGATCACCCCTTACAGGGAAATTACAACCTTTTTGAGCCTTCGACAGTGTGACATTCATGCCTCTTGAAAAGTTAGTTCATTTTTGACCACTTTTAATCTGAGCCATGCTTTCTGAGAAGACAGTGATAGTCAAATAAGAAAAAAGTGTTCTGATAGGGTTGATTTCATCGTTCAGTGGGTTTAGAAAGAATGTCTTCTCTAATCCAATTTTGCGACCTATGTTTTCAGAGCATTCGGCAATAGCACATGAAATCCCACCCCGCACCCCTATTCCTTACCTACCACCCGGTGGCATGATATCAACTCGTTCCTCTATCACTTCTCATCTATCCCGCGATTGTTACAAGCTTGTAACATTGCAGAAACGCACCTGCTTTGCTTCCATTTCTTTCCGCAGCAGATCTCTCAGAAAAATAGATAATAGAACACTCAGTGCCTTAAAATATGAATGAGCGTGATTCGCTGATTTTATTTGGAATCTCTGCCCGAGCAATTTGCGAAACTTGCTCTTTCTTTAAAATTAGCAGCGGATTTCGCAGTAATTTTCATTCAATCTGTAAAATTCTTCACCAATCAAGGTGGTTTTGGCAAAGTGTTTTGTATTTAATATATAAACGTCAATGAATCCCGTCAAAAGAAACTTTTCTTAAAAGTTAGCAGCTTTCCTTTGTCACAGTTTAAATCTTCGTTTGCATTAACACTAATATCAACAACCGGGATGTAAGTGTGGCGTTGATTATGTCCAGAGGAAAAGGATAAAATATTAAAATCCTCATTGATAAATTTCTTATCTCTCATCAATAACTTTGGTTTCTGCGCGCTTTTGCAAGTTCGCATTGGCAAAGCGCATTTTGGGTGCGCATGAGTCCTTTAGGCACATATTTGCTTTTCATGTCTATGTATGTGTTTGACCGTTCGATAGTTTGAACTCGGAAGCCTTCTAAAATTAGGCAAGTTAACGTATACCATAAGATAGTCATCTCTACTAACGTTTAGATAAACACTTAGCTCGAAAAGAATGATTGGCACATAGATATGTTGAAGAATTTCGCGAACCTATTACAAATCAATTTTGCTCTAATTCATATCGGTCAAATTTCAAAACAATGCAAAAATCTTTTGTTGACGACTTGCATGAGCGATCGGTCGCTTAAAATATCAATGAATTATCAGGCATATGTTGAGTTTTTGTTGATGATTTCTGAAAGTGAAATAAGCCAAGCTGCAAAAGCGCATATCACGCATCCCATCCGGCACTACTTTCACTTGCTAACCAGATGAACACTTCTCCACTCGTTCTTATGGCTAGCTCGTTTTCTGATTTCTCACATTTTTCACATTCAAAGAATGACCAGTTGAAGTGATGAGAATGGAAAAAAACTTGCGCTCTTGAGACCACTCTCATCGGTCACCATTGTCAACGGGTGAAAACGTTGAAATTCCGTCTTCATGTTTTTCTACGAATTCACGAACTTGACCTCAGCGTTTATCAAACAACTAATCGGTCATTTACACGAACGTACACTCTAAATCCCTCTCAACTTTGTGCGCAGTGTGCGAAAACTTTTCGCACTCGCGTATGGGTTTCTTCTTCGCCTGTATCTGCATTCTTCTCTTTTTCTCTCCCTCGTCTCCTCGTCTTTCTATCTCTCTTTCTTAGCCACGTACATCACAATAATTACTTAACCAATTGCACATAAAATTTTAGTAAAACTATATTTTATAGGATTAGAAGAAAGCATGAACACAACAATGAACACAGTTGTGTCCACTGTTGTGTCCATGCTGTCCACTGTAAAGCCATAAAAGCTTTCCATTCAAGCGAACGCATAATTCAAATCTAATCAGCATTTTAGAATTTCTTTCGAACTTTCTCATCGCCACTTGTCTTTTTGAAAGTTGGTTTTGTTTTTTTGGGCTGATTGCCTCAAGTCCATTATTGAGTAATTACGTTGCTAAAATTGATGTAAACATCCTGAATTCTTGTTTTATAAAATGAGATAACTTTAGCTATAAGGTGAAATTAAGAAAAATCCACTCATTGAAAAATAGAAAATAGTGATGTAAGTTTAATACGTCAGTATAGCTAGGCATTGTTCATAATTTTTCGTAGTGTGATCAATGTTGAATTCGATTCGAATATAGTGACTTTCGCTTTCGCTTCAAATACGATTTTTCCACTATAAACACGTCATGTTATAAGCCTCAGTCTTGTTTTTGAAAAAGTGTTCTCAGTTCATCTATGTCCTACGAGAAAAAAATGAAATGTATTTGAAAACGAATTTTTCGTTTCTGTAAAAACTGTTTAAAAAAACGCAGGAATATAATCTTGAATGAAAAATATCGCATAATTTTTGTTATTTAATTTTTTTTTCTATAATCTAGCAGCTATGCGATGATGCCATTATTTCAAGGGATAGTGCAACAGTGGAATACTACGGAAGTAAATGTGAAGAAATTTTTCAGTACGGTATTTCATTTCTAAAGAGATTTATTTAGATGACACATAAATTCCGTCTGATAATTTTGGTACTTGCAAGCGCATGTCTTTCGATGATGATGGACAATTTATTGACGTTAAATTTTTGCATCTTATGTATGACGGAAAATCAATTTGCGTACGAAGATCGCAACATCAAATTCGGATATGGTGAGTGCGTTGCTTTCTTTGATGCTCTTGTCGGCATTTTTTATTTGAAAAGATATAGCGCAGCGCTGAGATTATATTATTTTTCCGGGAAGATTTATTCATTTCCCTTCTATAAAATTGGTTCATCAAGCAGACGTCCTACGAGAATATGCCTTTTATTCTAAATATTCGATTACTATTTTCAAAAGCTTTCTGATATGTGTGTTGAAGAGGAGGGAGCTATATTAACGTCGATGTTTCGAATCATTATGAAAGTCACCACGACTGAGTCTTAAAAATTGTTAAATGAACCGATTCGGCATTCATCCAGAAAGATCGTAGTTCCAAAGTTAATGAAGTCATTCCCATACGGATAGATTTTTGATGAGTGAATAATTTTGATTTTAGAAATAATATCTAACTTGACTATGGAGAGTAGTTTTTTAAAATATTTTTATACAAAACTATTCGATGAAACGGCTGAATCGTTTTTTAAAAAAGAGGAAATGCGCAAGAATTTCGGTGAATAAAAAGTGCGGCTGTATTCATGAGAAAACATTAAGTGGTATAGGAAAAGAAATAAATACGCTTATTTCTTAAGTTAGCGCTCCCACTGCCAGCTAAAGATCAACTATTCAGCCACTATTGATATGACAGAAACATGGAGATGACAGAGGTGGGAAAAGAATGTGCTCGGTGTTCCTGCCAAGTCTAATTAAGAGCAGTCTTTCTTCTGCACTCAAATAATACTTATCCCGATTTGTTAATATCGGACATTCGAAATCGACGAACCGGAAAACATCTAAAAAGCGGTAGAGAAAAAACGTCGTTTTTTTATGACTTCAACGATCACATCAAAACTGCACGTATGGAAATTCCATGAATCTTCAATGTCGATATACTTGTGGATGTAAAAATTTTGTGCATCAAAACGAAATCAGTGTACCAGAAAATGCGAATTTTCAAAGGTGTGGCTAAAAGATTTCCCGTTGAAATTTTTCGAGTTTAAAATGCAAATGCAGCCCAAATTATTATTTCATTTTGCAAAATTTCAACTATAAAATGGATTTTTTCGTCAATGGGCGCTAACTAATAAGTTCTGAATGACTGCATCTGATATGAAAAAATGCTATATCTTGAAATTATTCAATGAAAGTGTTCCACTATCTCATTTGTTTAGCTTATCTTGCGTATCCGCAATGAATGACATTCACCCAACAAAAACCATTCCACCGGGTCGTTGAATTGTTCTATCTCATCTATAAAATGCTCAGTGTAGAGGTATGAGGGCGAACCTAACGACATACGCCCCTCAAGCATTTTCACTCGGCCGTGTTCACGGAAATGGTCGGAGGAGAAAGGAAATTAAAGTGATTCAGTGTAGTCCTCAAGTATACTATTGTACTACTCTCTAAGATTTGACGTGATGTACAAAGTCTTTCACCTTCCAGATGTATCCAAGCATTCCGGTATGTGTACGCTCGAGCATGTTTGCCGAAATGGCACTGTTGAAGGTGATCATGTCGAAGGATATGGACTTGTGCAAAAAACTCTGGACAAAAGTTTTTACCCATTTTCATGGGTGAAAATGTCGGATTTATGATCCTCCTCCTCTCTATTTTTTAGTTTCCGTTCCATTCCACCCATTTGCCCTGGGTAACGAATGTGCATTTCAGATGTTTTCCAGAGCATCGACCCGGGTGAATCGAGTACCGATGGTGTTGTTAGGGATGCAATTGCAGAACTGTCCCCACTGAAGTTCATGTTCCCGAGCATGTTCGACTACACTCCAGGGTTCAGCAAGGCATCCTTTAAACTCGCTGAAAACCACCCAGAGTTGTTCTTGAGAATAATAAAAATGGTTAGGCGATATTTCATCTTATTGCCCCTTCTTTTCGACGCCATTGGGATAAACATTTTCAAGAAACGAGCTTATTAAAATCACACACCACGTGCCTCAAGAAAAACTGATTTAGGCGATGAAACGTCGAAAACTATTTCTTAGTTTTTCTATGAGAAGCATTCAGAAAACGGGCATGATGAGGGCAATTATTAAGAGTTTCAGAGTAACATGCGTTACATATAAATAACAAAGATAATGCTTATCGTTTTTCGCAGTTCTATCTACTTCGCATTTTTCACAGAAGGGGAATATTCACATGGTGCAATATTTCTAGAATGTTTGAAATCTAGGCGATTAAGAGAGTTTTTTGGAAGGGAGAAAGGGAAGAAGCGAAACATTCTTTCTCTGGCGAAAATTAGTCTCGATAGAATTAAGTATGTTCTTAGAAATGAACGTATTTCTGGTCATGAAGCAGAAGGAGTTTTATTTATAGCTGATGATGAAGCTTGGCAAGAATGGCACTGAGAAAGCTGTCGAACAGGTCGATCTACTCAACGTTGACATTGAGCAAATTTGAAACGGTTTTTCCTTTCACTTTTATGATCGGCATCCGTTTCGTTGCACTTATTGCCCTTTTTAACACGTTTTCGATGTAACCAATCTTCGAGAAATTTGAAAAAAATCTCTCATCGGCCATTGAGTATCCACATCGATCGAATTTTATTTCAATTTTTTTCTATCTGAACACAACTTAGTGCATCAACGTACTTGAACAATATGTGAATATACTTCAGGCATAGAAGATTATACTTTAATTAGAATTCATGAAAGTAGATTATTGAGTAAAATCGCATCAAAAGCGTAAAAGTCCGTACGAAGAAAAAGACCTCCAACCATTTTTTTGGCTTTCGTTTCTCACTTCCCATACAATAATTTGTGTGGAAATATGATGAAAAAGGAGAGGAATTTTGCTGTACGCTATTCTAAAATCGGTGCCTCGTTCTACTATTGGCCTAATGCCTTTGGCGTTTAGAATGACAGAAACACTTCCACTCGTTGGTATTCGAATAATAGCTATTCGTACTGCTTTATTTACCACCTAGGTTTAGGCTTTAATTTCACCACTATTGACCCTAAACTAATGGCAAAAGCGAAGGAGCACATTATTGGAGTGGCGGAAGCAGCTAATGAATTAATGGATACTCAATGCAAAAACGTCTCGAAATGGATGAATACCAAGCCTGAGGTGAGCACTGATCACGACATTGAAAGTCCTCTTTGTTTCAACATTAAATATGACGCGTCTCTTTTTGGCGATCCTTGAGAAGGGCCTTACATTCCTAGGAAACCTCTAATCAGGAGGACGGAGGGGGAGGGGGTTGAATTTTTTGAGTTGTTTTTGTTTTTTATCCACTTCACGTTTTAAAAGTACACACTCTAATGATGATGAGGCAATGATACAGAATGCTGCCCCCTCTTGTTTCTATGCAAATTTAACGCTTTTTAGTGTGCAATTTAAAGCCTCCTTGCGTAATATGTGCTTTTTTAACATAATCTGTCTGATGGAACATATCCTTCGAGGAGTGTTGATTTGCTTATAAGCTCAGTGTAGGAGAAGGAGACCTTTATTTCAGAGGCAACTGCATTAGAAAGATTTGTATTTTTAAGGTGCTGTATTAAACGTTCTTGATTGCAAATATCCGAGACCTTCTGTTAACATGATGTTTTAGAGGGCAACTTTTGCTCGAGTGCTTTCTATTCAAAACTGCATTCTATCAGGCTATTATGCTGAAATAAATCATCTACTATCCATATGACGTTAAAGTTGAAGGAATGATTGAGTTGCAGGATCTCGAGCTGAGGAACGTAACATGGGATGGTGTAGTGAGCCTAAGGAGGCGTGTAATCGTAAAACGTGCCGACCATGAGTACAATTCTCAAGAACGTTCGATTCTTTTCGCTGCGATAGCTGTTGGTGCTCTAATTGCTATATTCCCCATTAGTGCAGGTATTCATCGCTATGGGTGCAGGTTTGTAGCTTGTTGATTCTTTAATTTCCGATTGCAAAATTTGAATATTTAAAAGGATATAATAGTAATTGCATACCCAAATTACGAGTAATTAACTTTACTTATTCATTCACCTAATACATTATATTTTGACAACTAACCGATACATTTTGTTGAACATTTGTGCTTGTTTCCTATAAAATCTTCCATAACTACGATCGACTTTAAACCAAAATTTTGCTCTAGGCCAGATGCTGGTAATTCTGCATTTTGGCTGCAGCTAAAATATCTGCAATGACTGGTTCGAAAAGATTGTTCATAAAAGTCCAACGATACACTTAGCACAAAAATGCAAAATCCCCTAAATTGCTTGCCAGCTTTTGTAAGTCTCTCTTTCCTTTTCTTTCTCTCTCTCTCTCCCTCTCTCTCTCTCTATCTGAATCAAAAATCACAATCTTATTAATTGCTTTAACTAAATGTTATAGCAAATGATGTCAACAGATTCGTCTCTTCAAACTGTCAGAATCCTCTATAGCTGTTACATCAAAATAAGTTCCTCCATTGTTGACTAAATGTTTCCAATTAATGTATTTTTTCGCAACAAATCAATGCACTCTATTAATTCAGAAGTAATTTTCAGAAAATCATTTACAACGGTCGGTGTGATCGCAGCCGCAGCGACTGCATTTTGCCCACTTGCAGCTTCACTTGGCATTGTTCCATTCATATTCGTGAGAATGCTACAAGGTGGGCAGTTATTCATGAAATAATAACTGTATTTGTTCACTGGAATTTATGTGAATTGGGTGTTTTAATTACATGTTCATTGAAAAAATTGCAGTGAATTTTTCGGATCGAAATATAAGATCCAATCTATAGATTACCAAATTTTAATAATTCTGTTTGAAGAACGCACCAAAAGCCTCATAACCTCATTGCTGGATAAGTCAGCTTCACTAGTCTTAAGAGTCTTTGCAAGCGTTCATTTGTACTGAAGTGGATGCTCGTAAGAATATCGGCTCATTAGCCGAAGAAAATAATTCAACTTTCTAGCAGAAATTCTTCGCACGTTGTTTTTGAGTCGTTGTTTATAATGTAACAAAGTTCACCATTTCGCATGTTGTTTCCATTTTACGTTGTACCTTCATCCGAGTTTATTTTTTCTTCTTCCCATTTGTCGTTTCAATAACTTATCAGAGAGTTTTTTAGCGTAAAAAGCCAATTGACCATTAAGGTGTTGGATATGCTGCCTGTATGCCAGTGATTGGTTCAGTCACATCCACATGGGCTTCACTCGGCGAGAATGGGCTCTTCAGCGGCGCATTGACAAGTTTTATTCAGGTGAAGGAGAAATTTTCATTTCCGTTGGATAGAAAAGATTTGCACTTTTGCTGTTTAGATGACTGATTAAAGTGCGAAGAAAACATTCTGTATGGTTTACTTTTTTGGTAACACATGATGTTGGTTCGTAAGGTGGAGGTGGAGCGCATGCAAATCATCTCAGCTTGTTGGGTACATTTATCTGCTTGCATCACAGTTATGATGCGCTCAATTTTTGAGGTAATTTATGCAGTTAGATAATTTTTGTACCATCACATCAGAATGAAGTTTTTTCATCATTGCCTTCATAGACTAAATGTTGAAACAAACGTATGTTTTACTCTTTCTTTCACTGAAATACCTCCTTCTAGTGAAATTACAGCAATGTTTTGCTTTTATTATAATACTTGTCTTCTGCTTAGAAGAAATCATTCGTGGTCTTTTTGCGCAATCTTGAATTACTTCACGGATATCTACATCGATAAGCCAACCCACTGGTATTGAAATTTCATTGCAGTATTACACTTTATATGCTTCCCTAAGGAAGTGCTAAGATTTCAAAATTTCATTCGCATAGCAAAGGCCAATGTAGGTTTAGGTAAAACTTGATGGTTTCTTAATGAACGATAAAAACGCTTATACAGGTAAGAAATGAAATGTGGCAGGTGCGACCATTTTCATGGTGTCCACGTTTATCCATCAACTTTTGTCTAAGATGCGTTTATTTCTACAGGCATTCATCAGCGTAACTCTAAATCGTGCACTGTCCAACATCCACTAGTCGAATCAACCGATGGAAGAGAAACTAATGATTTTACAGGTCTTACTGGTCGTATTTTGCAGGGTGTCATGAGTGAATAAAGTTGCCTACAGCTAGAGTACCGTATCAGCATTTTCTCTTGAGATCGGTCTATAGTGCTTATGTGAGTTGAGAAATGAAACTTGCAGCTTGGCCCAGTGATAGCGATGCCATTGTCAGGAATTTTATGCGTTTCACCAGCTGGTTGGCCATCTGTATTCTATGTACATGCCGGAATTACATTTATGCTAATGACGTTATGGTGGACACTTTATAGGTTTGTCATTAAACGCTTTGCACTTTATCAACACGCTCATTATGTACAATTCACTCTGATATACTTCCAACTAATCATCCAATTCACCCTAACTAATATCCATTTATCGTATATATTCAAACAAACATAAATTAACATCAAATAATTAAGCATGCGGAATAATACATCCATTTTTTAACTGATTCGACCGCTCATGGAAGTCCCTTTGAATAGTCGTCCTTTTGCGAGTTGGCCGAAATGCAACTCAACCTATCGTTCACCATGTGTTGTACTCAGTTAGTTGATTTCAAAAAGCAATCTTACTATTCACAATATTGATGCCATATAGTTAAATTGAAAAAAAGAAAACTAAATCTTGTCGCGAGTTAATCTGAAAATCGAGCACATTTCATCTTTTGGTGGCTTAAAGATCGGCTGAAACAATGAAGTGACACGTTGAGATCTTCTCGTCATAGACACAAAAAGCTGATCACAATTTTAGTGGTATTTTACCTTAGAATTTCTCGATATTTAACATGCGTCTTTTTATGGAAAACTGAATTGCCTTGTCCCATGGCACCTATCAAGTAAATGAAAAACGAGTGTGTAGATTTTGCTGTAAAGACCATTTTTGTCATCGACGTAGGTTTTGATATCAGCATGCGAAACTTTCATGGTTTGGTGGCCACCCGATATTTGTTTTTTTTTTGGAGAAAAAAGACGTAAATTGCGAAGAAATCGACACAACCACAGAAAGAAAGAACTAAAATTAGTCGACGTAGAAAGCAACCTAACTTTCCAGAAATTTTGTCCATCCTCGAAAAAATTGCTACAAAACAAGTTTCCCTATGAAACGAAACTATTTTATCTTTATTATTCCATCTTTGAAAGCCTCCCAGCTTAGAGTTTTGCTCAATTTCTAAACATTACTAAGATCGTATGCTAAGTCGACCGTAACTCATTTCCGAAACCGCCGAATCAACTGGAAAGCTATGACGGAAAGTCATCTGTCATGTAAATTTTATGCACCAAACTTCATAACTATTGATCAGTGTTTCGGAAGTTGAAATTACCGAACAATCAATGCGAGCATAACCTTATTATGGTGAATCCTGCGTGCGCAAATTTAGAAACGGATCTGAGAAACCCTAAGTGAAACGGAAAATCGTTGGTAGAAAACTTAGTGGGCGAAAAGGAAACAGAGCGCATATTTCAGTAAATCTTTATTATCTGCACGAAAGAAACCTCACCGTTTAAAGTTATTCACAGCAAATTGCGGTCTACTATAATCAGAGAAAAGAAACACAGAAGGTGGCAACTTGAAATTCCATATACCATCTCCCATCTCGTCCGACCTAAAAATACAGCGCATTTATCTGGCGGAAATAGTTTCTCATGTTTGAGTAAGATTGAAAAAAGTTTCTTTTGCCTTCAGCAAGGTTTGGGACATGTATAGGCTGTCCTGAACAAAGACGTTTTTAGAGATTCCCCGTCGGGCAGCAAACATGTAACCGCAAAGGAATTGGCGGTCATTCAGGATGGCAAGCTGTGCAATCCAAAGGAAAAGGCTAAAAGTGACAAGGTTGAGTTGCATTCATTACTATCGAAACTAAAAGTGGAAAGCAGCAGCAATTGCTAGCAACTTCTAATAAAAATCTATCTATAATGTGGACTATCTGATTGAATTAGTTTTTAGCCTGAAGAATGGACGTTCAATACCCCGAGTTCTCCGTTTCTAATACAGAAACGTTCCCGTTGTCAAAGAACACTCGTCAGACTTACAGATGAACAAACTGTCCCACCCTTCCTTCTCAAATTATGGCCTAGTTCGATGAGATCGGTCGTAAGCTCGAGCTCTTTCATGAAGTACTTTCCAATCAAGTGCTAAAGAAATGTATAAAGGTAGCAAATTTCACAAATTAAAAAAAAATCACGCTAGAAATGAAGCAAAACTCTCGATGCTTTCGGTGATTTCTGCCCACTTTGACTGAGTCGCTAATTTTATATAGAAAAGTAAAACAGTTTTCTGAAAATTGGTATGAGTTATGCTCATTATTGTTGGCGTTCGAGATTATGAACTTTGGGTTTCCGTGATCTATTTCGGAGGCCATCTGTCTTTCCTCGTTTTCCTCTCCGCTTCCTTCCTCCTCCTCCATACCAGCTCATTCATTAATTGTCCATGAAATTTGCCTGTTGTGATTATGTTTCATAGTATTTAAAGAAGGTGAATTTTTAGATAAAAAAGAAAAATTTGGTTTCAGATCTCATTGATGGCTACTGTAAACCACTGAATAGGACCGACAAAGCCAGGATTGTGCAATAAATTTTATTAAATAATTTAATCTCTTCCAGTATCTATCTTCAGACGATCGCTTTTACATGAAGTGGGCAGGCGCAATATATCTACTAAGGTCTAGATTAGTAGTTATTGTTTTTTGATTGACTAGCATGAAATAGCAACTAGAATTTGGAGTGTAACCAAAAGTTTGCAGTTACCTTTACGTCATATATACATATCGCTTTCCGCATGGGCTGTGTGGATTGCTGCGATTGGTAATATGTGCAGCATTCAAATGGTCGTTGTTTTTGCACCAACATACCTCAGTCAGGTGATTTTCCGGTTAATTTTTACTCGCTCTCTTTGAGTATAATCAAAAATTGTTGTTATGGATGCGATCTGCATTGAAGTGGTCATTATTTGTGCTTAACGGTGAAGTGACACTAAAATATGGCTGTCATACTGCTTAATGGTGATATTTATTACACTTGTAATTGCCACTATTAAAGCTTCTCATCGTCCTCCCTCCCTTCTCATTCTGGCCAAATCCAACAGCGAATGTATGCTAGGAGGAGCATCGAGAATTTGTATGTCATGTATTAGCATTGCTAAATGGCTTTAATCATAAATTATTGTGATATTTTTGGCGAATACTTTCTCGCTTATCTGATGAACCAATGTTGGTTATTTTGAGCAATATCATTGATTTTGTGATTTTCACCTCTTCACTTCCGGCTATGAATAGCGAACATTTATCACCGCTATCAGATTAATCAAGAGTCAAGAAAAGGGAGACTAATAATGCTCACAGGCTAATAATATTCATTCTTATAAAAGCGCAGAATATCATTAGAGTTTATTTACAGTAGTAAGTGATATAAAGAGCTGTAACCTCTGCAGTCGTCATGAATGAACCATTCGTATATTCTTGTCCACTAACACTTAATTATTGTTTTCAAATGAACACAGTTTCAAATTTTGCTAATTTTATTTATATAAATGTGTATTGACAATTTTATGATTTGATATGATCATTGATTAGTGGATTAGCATACGCAGTTTCAACTTTTTTTAGCTTTTTGACACTCCATAGAAACGTTGAGTTCCATTATTTTTAGCAATAGAAGGGCTTATTTACTTGATGCTAAACTTCTAAGAATATCTATAAAATTTTGCAAGTTACGAATTTCTTGCAAAAATAATCTAGCGGTCATGTTTCTCATTGACGCATGCTCGAGTATATTAACTATTGCAGGTACTCGGTTTCCGACTTATAAATGCTGGTTTTGCGGCCGCTTTACCAACACTTTTGCAATTCGTTGTGAAAGTAATCGCCGGAATGAGTAGCGATAAAATCGGTTTTCTTGGAGAAACGGCAAAAGTTCGTTGCTTAACTTTTTTAGTTCCCACAAAAACTTATCAAAATAAAAGGTTACTGCTCCTTCATATTCAGAACCTTTCATGACCCAATGAAACGTCTAGTAGAGTTGTCAATTGATCTTTTATCGGCTGATTCTACTACATAGTTGATGTTTCTAAAATGAGGAGATGCACTGAAATACTTCAGTTCTTTTGAAAACTATGGTAAAAAGGTTCAGGGGGGAAGGATGTATTTGGGCGGTTTTGGCTAATGAAAGAGTTCCAGAGAAGTCATTGGTAGTTATAAATTAGCGACAGTTGGATTGAGTTTGTGTTCGTGAAGTAGAATTAGTACTCTAGCAAGCAAAGCTGTCAATTTCTTTTGTTCTGTGAATAGACGCGGGTATTTGCTATAACCGATAACCACAGGTTCAAAGGTGCATGAAGTGGGCGTTGGGTCCTTTCTGCTTAATCGGTGCGATTAATTTATCACTCTCATTAATGGGTAATAAAACACATGATTGTGAGTAAGAACATTAGACAGCCTCAGGAAATTCAGCATTCTTTCAATGTATGATCCTGCATTTTATTAGATGTAATGTGACAAAAAATAAATAACAACTTCTAAGTCAAATCTCCAACCGATCAAAAATGTCTAGGTTCGTGTCTTCAACTCGATTGCATTCATTGGAATGGGATCGTTTCTAGTCGCACTTGCGTTGTTACCAGATTCATTACCACTGGTGGCATTGGCCTGTCTCATAGGAAGTGCGACCATCCTGGGATTCAACACAGGAGGCTTCAAGAGTTGTACGCTTATCGGAAGGCAGTACAGTCATTTCATTAATGCTAACGTACAGGTAGGTCTCCTATATGTGAAGTTAATCATGCCTACGGTTTGTACATATACAGGTGGTACAGTAGTATTGGGACTGTTTAAAGTTTAAAAAGCGAAATGCGATTTGAAGAGTATGCCTAAGCATATGGTTGACTTCTTTTGGGATCTCAGAGGATTGGAATGAATGTAGAGAACTGATTCAGTCAAAATGATGTGCAATCAACTTTTAGGGAGTTAATAAATAAAAGCTAACAGAAACTGAATAATTCGATCTGATTTAAAAGTATGTGGGTTTTATCAGAACGCCGTAAGGTGTGCTTCAAAAGAAAACTGGACCGGGTTCACCTTAATTTTATCAATGACCATTTCGTCTGTATGTTTTATTTTTTCTTCTTTCCAAAACGAAGTTCTTCATCGTAAGTTGGCATGACGCCTAGGAATGAAGAGTTGCACAAACTTCTTTCACCTATGACTAGCCAATATTGATTGGAAAACATTTTGACGCTAATCAGGTAAAGTAGGGCGAAGGTTTACATTGGTTCAGATTTCTCAATACTGCGTTCACTTGTAATAGTTCACTTGCATGGTTAGGAGGGGCAATATGGATGAAGTTGGCTATGAAGCATATGTATTTTATCACCTCCAATGAACATATATACAGTGAAATGGTCACCGATATATATATATATATATATATAAAGAAAAGCAAGCCTTGTGTAAGCATACTAGGAATAAGTAGCATTATAGGCCTTCATGGGTGGGAAATAGTGGTCATTTAGGCGAAGTTTTATATCGACCATCACATCGAAATCTCTTACTGCATTTGCGCCATCAACAACGTTCATTGAGTAACTTCTAATAGCTCAGTTTTTGATTGGCAAAAATAACTTTTGCAATTATCTACGTACCAATTCAGATCAACGTAAGGTCGTCAATGCGTAGGAGGAAAGGTATAGGAACCCAATAGCCATGGAAATCCTCCAGGTCACCACAGTTACATGAAATGGAGCATAATTTAGAGTCTACAAAGAATGAAAACAACCATCAGTTGATCGCAATTGTGCGCATCTCTAAATTGTCAAGCGAATAGCATGGTTTTCGCGATTATCATGCTACTCACGTATACTATTTAATCTTACCACTTACAGCATTCGAATCGCACTTTCTTCATTACCTACCTTTAAGTCGGCAAATCGGTGCTACCTGCTACGCCGTAAGCATTACGAATGAGGAAGCGTAACTCTAGGAAGACAGAGACCTCGTTTAACAAAGTATGAAATAAATTCATGATGGGTTTTCAGATGTAAGGATTGGTTTAGAATAGTACAAGCTAAGATCTCAAACTTGAAAAATAAAAAATAATAATATAGATAAAGCTACCATATGTCAAAAACAGAGTGGTGAATAATAGACAAGATATGTTGTGGGAAGTATTGGATGATATAATGGAATTTAGAAAAATCAAGTACAGGAACATTGCTGTTTCCATCCTTTTCCTTGTAATTGATGCAATCTCGTTGTAAATCGGTGGCGGCGTGGTTGGGAAATTACCATAAAGAATAGGAAACTTGTGGATGATTAGATTTTTCTGCAATGGGAAACAGAAAAAGAGGATATTGTAGACACGTGTGCGTCTTATAGGTCGAATAGTTGCTCTGTGAATTTAAACCTTTCGAGAGAGAGGATGAGGGGGAACCAGAAAATTTGCATCTTTTATATTTATTATGGATGATAACAAATTGTTAGTAAGGCGCAGGGTTATATTTTCCGTTATAAAGTAAACTACAATCGCAGAGAGAAAGAGGGAGAGGACCATAGAAATGTTCGGCGTTTGCGATAAACAAGGCAAAGAATAATAACGGAAAAACTTTGTTTTATTATAGGTGATAATGTGTGTGCGATATTGTTGGTACCATTCGTTATATTTTCGATGACTCCAAACGGAAATGCATCCGAATGGAGATGGGTATTCTTCTTACATGCGGGCCTTCTTTTCATTACGAATGCTGTCTTCTGTGTTGTTGGACAAGGAGAGGCCGCCAATTTCACACATTTCTCATCACGAGATGGTGCGCTTCGGGAGCAGTTGACACCAAACAATAGAAGAGCAGCTTATTCTCTTTGAAAAACTTTTAGTTCACGAACTTCCTTCGTCTTTAAAGCTTTATTTCGGTTTTTTTTTTCACTCCTCACTTACACAAAAATCGTGCTTCTAACCGCAGCCTTCTCAAATCTAAGCGCACTTTGCACAGCACCATACATAGACAGTGCACACCACCCATCTGCATAAATGAATTGCTCAAGAGACATAATGGCAGTTTTATTGCTTGAATTTCTGAAGATCCCCTACCACAGATATTTGCATGTAGGCCATGGAAGTGGGGGAGGGGGGGGGGAAGAAGGTGGAGAGGAAAGAGGGGGCGAGTTGAAGGAAGGGGAAAGAAGCTATTCTGAACGCATTGAGACGCATTTTTTTACGATAAGCATCGCATTATTGTTGTTATACACGCATAGTTGTTCGAAGGTGCGGAATTGCTGGAGTGGTCAGAACTTAAAGCACTGAAATTATGAGAAGAATTCGAAGAAGGGAAGGAAGTAATGCTTAAAAGAGAGGAGCAGCAAAGCGACCGGTCCTGATAATTGCGGTTCAATAAAACTTATTGACGCGCATGATTAAGCCTTGCATTAAGTGTTCACGCCTAGAATAAGCTCATGCCGATTGTAGCAATCCAAGACAAAGCTATCTGAATGCCTATACGAGTCCTACGCTCGCTGTGACGCTTTTGGCTTACAGCAGAAGTCAAAACGTCTTCATAAAGTTCTGGTTCAGACGAATAAACGCCCCAATACTGGTTGATTTGTCATTGTTTACTTCTCAAGTAGTGTAACAAAATAAAAAACGGATGTGCAGTTGCCAACGCTCGTTCAGTTGAACAATACTGCGTCTAACCGATTTAATAAAACAGCATGATGCTACAATCCGGGTGGCTCATTCAACATGCGGTGGTAACATCCAAGAAATGGGCGGAACCGCTGATTTAAAAACGAGGGAATTGAGCCCAAACCTAAGTGCTGAAAAATTCACAATTTTTTCCATCGCATTAGACGCATATTTCAGTTTCATCCTGTATTAAGTAATTGTTGTTTGGCTACAGATTTCGTTAAAGACATCCCGTTTCACGCTTAATTTTCACAAATTTAATAATTGATCTTTGTTTAGAGCCAGAAATTCAACTCTAGGAAATGACAGAACTGCCTGCCAGCTTCATTCTCTTTACTTGAAAATAACGGAAATGACGCATAATTTCCATTCACTCCGTTATTTCGGAGTTCAATCTATTCGCGATTTGAGCGACCGCACTTTATTGTCAGCGCCTCAACACTCTGCAGCTCTGTTGATTGAGATAGGGTGACAGCATTTCGCCGATTTCCCAGCATCCAATAATCAAATGAACAAATCTAACGATATTCAAAGCAGTGATCAAATTTCCGTTTCAGATTCTGCGGCATTTCACTAAATTTATTTATTTATTTATTTATTTCAATCAACATAGCATTCATTATGAATGAAGGTCTCTTCATATCGCTTCCACTTGTCCCGAATCAATGCTTCTCTGATCCAGCTGGTTCCTGCGATCTTTTTTAAAGAATCGCTCCACCTCACTGCAGGTCGGCCTCTATTTCTTTTGCCAATCCGTGGTGTCCATTCTGTTATTCGCTTCACCCAGTCGTCATTTTTCACTGCGGATATCTTCGCCGCCCATCTAAATTTCCTCATTCCGGCCTCGGTCACCCAATCCTTTACCTTTGTTACACCTCGAAGCCATTCGTTGGTTTTTCTCTCCACTAATTTGATTCCTGTCATGATTCTTTCCATTCTTCTTTCTGCCACCGCTAGCAGCTTGCGCACTGTTTTAGTTGTTACCCATGTTTCAGAACCGTTGGGAACTGTTGGCATCACGCTTTTTTCGAACAGTTTCCCCTTGAGACTCATCGGTACTTTTTTCTCACGATAGAAGTCTTTATTCTTAAAAAATGCTTTCCAGCCTTGTTTGATCTTGCGTCGTACATCTGCTTCCATTCCTCCGCTCATTGTTACACATCTGCCCAAGTAAATAAATTCATTTACACTTTCAATCTTCTCTCCTCTTACAACGATTGTCGACTTCAGCTCTCTGTTGCTCATCGGCTTCGTCTGTTGCAATCTTCCCTTCACTAGATTACCGCACCTTAAATTAAAAACGAAAATTTTAGAATATCTGTAAAATAGTATTTATGAGTCAAGACCAAAAACAAAATGAAGGATGCAATTTTGCATAGATTTAGTTACAAAAGATATCATCAGCTGATGAATTTAACCTGAATTTGATCTCGAATTTGTTGCATCAATTCTTTATAAGCTTTCATTATTGAAAACGTACAGTATGATCGTAGCCAGCTTGTGTGCTAACTAACACCATTTGCTTATGCATCAACCCACGGCATCGTACATGTGCACATATTTCTTCACGGTCATTTAGAATCCTAATAAACTCAAAACCCTCTCAATTCAGGGGAAACCTTTGCGTGCGTTGCATATTTTCAGCTAACCATCCACAATGACCTATTTCAGAATTAATTATTACATCCATAGTTCACACTAGACTCATATTGACGGCCTCATGGGCATATCCTTGATTTATAACGAATTTTAACGTGTCCGTTAGGTCGAGCGGATTCCTCTCACCCACCGCCCACGAGCACCTCCTCTCATTTTTATACATCTTTAGTGATAACTTCATAATTGTATAACATTCATGATCGTGGAAAGCTAGTAATAGGTACAGCGGGGTCAGAAGTTTATAATCAGGGGAATTGTTCACAGTAATTGCCCAAAGGTGGATTCGTTAATAAACTTTGAAACTTTCGATGAATACTCGAATTTTTGACTAAAAAAGTTTTCAAACTAAGAAGTGGAAAATTTTTACTAATAAAACGAACAACCTGCGTTATGACCGTGGTGAAGCGATTTCTGGAGAGTAGAAAAATCCGACAAAAGTTCAAAAATTTCTTCCACTTTCAAGTTTTTAGGAGTGATTTAGTTTCACTTTTCGTTCATCGGTGAGTGCAATCGATGAGAGCAATATCGTGTACATTTTTATGTGAAGCTTCTTCGTACGACTGGATCTAGCTTGCTTTATAAAGCTTTAGCATAGATTTCTCGTTGCACTAACATCTGCTTCTCTCAATGTAGGAGAATGTTTGTTGCATGCTTTCTGGTCTCAACATGCTGCAAGCACTGCAATTTTGATAATCATTAGCTTTTTTAAAAGAATCATGATGAATTTCAAATAGTGCATAAAGAAGGAATTCTGTGCTATCATTCATCGAGAATATAATTTACTCTAGCTGATCTTGAAAATACTATAATGTTCCTCTCAGAGAACTTACAGCTTTCACGAATCTTTTTGACTGCATAATTAATATTACTGAAGTTATAGGCGCAGCCTAAAATGAAATCAACAACTACGCAAAAGATTTTAGTTCAAACAGAAGTTCTGATTTTCGATTTTTGAATATCATATAGCTGCTTACTGCAATATTTTTTTTCAGTTGTTGAGGAAATTTTTTAAAACCCGCAAATTTTTTTTTGCACGGCTTCAAAGAAAATCAAAATCTTTAATTGTGGACATACCTGGTAGATCATCACTCGACAAAGAAAAAATAAAAAGTGGAAGTCAACAGTGTTTTTACAAGGCATTTCGAAAAGTTTTTTCGCTGTTTTATCTACAAGAAAACATATCCAACATAAAATACAACATACCCATTTTATGCTACACAGTGGATCCAGGCTAGCAATATAATCACAAATGAGTGAGTAATTTTTCATCGCATTTCTCTTTTCACATTAAACGGTTTAACGTTCCGGAGTGGAGGTGGTGTTGACTTTTTATTTCAACATCCATTCGTGATTATTAACCTTCAATTTTGGAGTTTTAGGCACAGATCTCATAGTACCACTTCAAAGAGTACTAACGTTTACAAGATGGCAGTCATCGAACAACCGATCAACATTCAGACCGAAGCCAACTCATAATACCGCTCATAATCAAATATGTTTGCATATAATCTTTCCTGACAGAATAAATCTGATGTTGCATAGATTGCTCTGCTTCGTTCTTGGTGCTTAATCACGCAAATAGATTTAACAAAAATGGTTAATAGTGATAACAAGTTGCTTCAAAAAATGCGAATCCTAGTTCAGAGAAAATCTGCTTAGTTTACCCAAACCTTGAGCGCTTTTTGAAACAAGCACTTTTTACCTGTTGACAAAACCTTTCTCTATCACTCTCGGCCGCTGGTAAAAATCCCCAGTGTTTTGAAACGGTCAGTTACCCTCACGCACCGTAAGACTGTTCAGTCACGTTCAGTTATTAAACTGCAACTTTTAGATGGCTGAAAACGACTGCAAATTTAGTGCTGCAATAGTTAGAGCACTTAACATGGTGCCTGAAAATTCAATTCATATGACTAAAAGTTCACCGCAACATGGAATGTGCGCTTGAAATTCCGTTAGTCATTTAATTACACTGATTAGGGATGCTAGGTGCTAAATAAAAATACGTTTGGTGATTGGAGCCTTGAAAAAGAAAACAATATTGCAGATCTGCAGGAACTTTTTCTTGTGACATTGCTTCGTAAATTTTCCAAAAATTTTCAACAAATAACATCGAAACATCGAAATCGCTCTATTCGGTTCTTTGTTGGTACTCCACATAGATTTCAATAAACGTCCATAACAAGTTCTCCAGCAAGAAAGCTCACCAAATGCAGAAAACTGCATGCATTATATGGTGCACGCTTTGAAAATGTGCGTCTAAAATGTTCTGAATTCTCGATAGAGCCTTCGATATTTCCGCTCAGTGGAATAACAAAACGAAGTGACTGATGACATAGCAGCACAGTAGGTAGAATTATTCCAATTTCGAAATGTTTTAGAACGATGGGTGATAACTGCTGTATTCATTTGTGCTATTGTTCAGCCAGTATAGTCCAGCTCAATGTCGTCCAATGTGCAATGCTTTCTCGCTCAATTCATTTCTTTTCAGTCCGTGTCATCTCCCTCCTCTTCTCTCTTCTTCGTTGTCCATCACTTTCCCTCCTAGCCCCTTGCCTCTTACTGCAGAAATATTTAACTGCAATATTTGTGAGGTTAGTTGATCTGTTCACTTCATTCTGCGCCATTTCTCTTTAATTTCTTTTAAATTGTTTGTCGACTCGAAGAATAACAGAAGAACACTCCTTTCGATGCATCAAGATGTTTGTGACTTATTAATTAAAATTGCAAGAAAGAATATTTGATTTCGAGTGGTACATACTATAGAATTACGATCATTCAAAGCGGCGTTTTGTTACTGAACCGATTGTCTTATCAAATGAAACGAAAAAAGCGTTGTATGGTGCAAATTTGAAAAAAATAACGATAACCAAAAAGTTTAAAAGTATATACAAAAGTTCTCCGGTGTATTCTGTTACCATATATTCGCCAATTGATTGAACAAAGATTTGAACAGTGATCCTTAGGTAGTAAAGTTCTGCTATAAATTGCTTCACATTTTGAGTGAAGGAATGTGTTTATATGATATCTATTGAAATAACAGGTTTTTAAGTGTGTCCGAAATCCAGTTAGCATTGAGTCTTTCGAGAATCCGCGTAATGAATGAGATTTCATCCTTTGATTAAAAATCAGCCGGTTGAGGCAAACTTCAATACGAATTCGTTTGCACTCTGTATTATAATTCGCATTATCGATCGTTCAGTTTATAATTGCATTACTCATTATGAAAAATATCAATTTATATAATTTTCCGAGCTTTCCCTTAGCGCCATCATCCTGGATTTTCTTCCTCTGCATTAGTTTCATCACATTTCAACTATCAATACTCCCTACTTTGAATGTGCCTATGCCATTTCACAAATTCTCGAAAAGTTCACTTTAGTATAAAAAATTACCGTCTCGATATGAATCAATAAAAATGTTCATGGTGTTTCAGTTTAGCAGTCGAGCATGATATGAATATTCATTGCATTGGTTTTACGCATCGTTCAATCTTATTTTATGTTTTAGGGAAACATTGTTTCTTTTACATAAAACTCTATAAATAAACATAAAAATACTCACCCGTTCATGTCGAAGTAACCGTTCAGGATATAATTGAATTGTCTGTTCTCAGCAGTAGTTTCACTACCGATATTTGGTTCAGCTCTATCTGGCATGATGCAAGGCTCGCTTTCGCCCATCTCGACCCATGTAGAACAAATCTCTCATTCGATGACGCATTTGAAAAGGTTTGTCAGCGCAGATTATGATGATTTCGTGTTTCTCCATTCGACCTGGTTTCTTGATAAAATTTGTTATGATGAAAAATCCTTAATGAGAGCACATTGGCTCTTCTGTAAAAAGAAATAGAAAGAACAAAAAGTATGATATAGATGGCAGGAATAAAATAATTGAAAATATTTCGACAACGCTGTTACAAGTGCATTGAAAAGCTTCGATTCGATAATGAAGCGCAGCCTAAATAATCATTTTTTCCTTTTAGCCTGTCTTTCAGTTAAGACAAGGTTATGAAGGAGAGCAGTGTCTAATCTTGATGGTGGTATGTAGAATGTAACTCCCAGTCAACCATTTTATATTTCCTATTTAATTAATATAGCTAAATGAGCAAATCACTTCTTATGCAATATTTTCTACGGATTCCTTTTGCTTTTTAGAGAGCGATTACGGCATGTTAGTTTTTTGTTTACGCCTTACCGACCGTATCTTCCTTGCTGGTGAGGTGAGAGATGGGATTGTGCATGGATGAGGATGTTTCAGGTCTAATTGCAGGATGAGCTGCCTGCCCATAGCATTAATTGCACGCATGTCAAAGCACATTCGGATTGATAAAGATACAAATTTTAGAAGAATTCTCAGAAGAAACCAATTTCAGCTTTTGTGGTCGCCGAACGTACGCCTGGTTAATACGAAATCGACTGAGGTCCATATGTCACCGAAAGCGAATGTTCTTCTGATGCTGCTGCCAAATGGCGCTGTCTGGCTCAACTATAGAGCAAGTTATAAGAGTTCTTCCAGCACCATATTCCGACAATAAGTACGCTATTAAAAGTGATGAGAACATGGAAGTTGAAGGATGAGGGAGATACGAGGAAAAAACTATAAAAGAGAAGGAGAAGGGACTATAATTTTCCGATCGAATCTCTGGATAAATGAGCCAGAAAGGCGACTAAACACTTCGACATTAGCATCACTGGGACTTTACTTAAACCAGCAAGAGATTAAATCACGAAACGAAGATATTGGATTCCATAGACGCCAGACAAAGATAGATACGTGTTTGATCTTTTTTCTTAAATCCAGATATTACATTTCTTTCAAATAAAAGAATCACGCCGTCAATACATAAATCGTAAAGAAAACGAAGTGAAGTGATTCTTTTTTATTACCGAGAATATTCCAAAAACCTTCCCCATTCTTGTTCCCTAGCATCCCTAGCTCAGTCAATAAGAGCGTGGGCTTAAAACGCCACACTTCGCAGGACCAAACCCTCACATCGGGAAGTCGATTTTGAATACTCGTCCACTGCATCTAACGAACGCAAGAAAATTACGGACATGCATATGCGCATTGCGCATGTCATATACATCCTACACAAAGCGTGACCCTTCGACACATCTGACCAGGCTCTACGTCACGTTGGTGGAACCGTTGAAAATAATCCTAAAACTACACCGGTCGATGTCGGATCGATCTCTTTGCGACGCCGCCGGTGTCTTGCCATCCTACATATATCCTGATTTAGGTTTAATCGATCCTTGTACTTCCCCTTCGAGATTATCCTGCACATATTCCCAACCGCCGTAGCTCAGTCGGTTAGAGCGTAGTCTAATAAGCCCAAGGTTCCAGGTTCGACCTCTGCTGGCGGCAGGAAGATTTTCTTGATATCCTCCGCGGCGCGTTCGCTTTAATGCCTCTGAGCAAGGACCGCGGCACCTTGTGGCAATTGTTGAAAATACTAAAGAAGCAAAACCGGTCACTCTTGAAAATTACTCTTTCGCGGCGGCCAACTTATCGGTGCTAGTTCATTTATTCTGAGTTTGGTTTAATCGGGCTGTCTATTTTCCTCTTCGAGATTTACCCATAGAGGTCCCCCAGCCGCCATAGCTCGGTCGGTTAGAGCGCGGGTCTAATAAGCCCAAGGTCGCAGGTTCGACCCATGCAATCGACAGGGAGATTTTCTTGATATACTTCCCGGCGAGTGTCACTTTATTGCCTCTGAGCAAGGACCGCGGCACCTTGCAGCAATCGCTGAAAATAGTAATGAAGCAACGCCGGTCGCTGTAGAAAATTACTCTTTTGCGGCGGCGAACTGGTCGGTACTATCCTATATCTCATATGAGTTTGGCTTAACGGGGCGGTCTGTTTTCCCCTTCGAGATTTACCCATACAGGTCCCCAGCCGCCATAGCTCAGAAGGTGAGAGCGTGGGTCTAATAAGCCCAAGGTCTCAGGTTCGACCCCTGTTGGCGTCAGGGAGTTTTTCTTGTTATCCTTCGCGACGCGTGTCGCTTTAATGCCTTTGAGGAAGGATTGCGGCACTTCGAGCAGTCGTTGAAAATCGTTATGAAGCAACACCGGTCGCTGTTGAAAATTACTCTTTTGCGGCGGCGAATTTGTCGGTGCCATCCCGCATCTATTCTGACTTTGGTTTAATTAGGCCTTTTAATTTCCCCTTCGGGATTTACCCCAAGAGATCCGGCGGCCGCCATAGCTTTGTCGGTCAGAGCGTTGGTTTAATAAGCCCAAGGTCGCAGGTTCGAGCCCTGCTGGCGTTAAACAGACTGTCTCGATTTTCTTGAGACACCTTCGCATCGATGCCTTTGAGTACGCCTTATGCAGGTTGAAGCAATCGTCCTCCACACCGGGTGCTGTCGAATCCAACTCTTTTGCACCATCATCGGCGTCAATACCATCATGCATATATGCTGATGTCATTTGATCGAGCTTTATAAGTTCCCCATGGAAATTTACCCCGGTTAAATCCTGAAATGAAAATCACGAGGCGCGATAAAACCTAAATGGGCATATATGTAGGATGGTACCGGGGCCGGCGCCATCGGAAGAGGGTTCGATTCGACAGTTGCCTTGTTGCTTTTGGAGTATTTTCATCGATCGCTTCAGCGTGCCGTAGGGCGTGCTCAGAGGAAGAAGCGAGGGGTGGAGGAGCTTTGTGCGGCTGTGTGCGGCTATCTGAACTTAAGCATTCATTTTCTCTATCATCGCCTGTTTCTTTGACTGGTTATTTCTGATTTTTCAGTAAAAATTTGTTGTGCTTGAAACCTTCAGGTTCGTGTCAAGGCGCCGTGTGATATGGATCTAACGGATTTCCCAATGGATGTTCAGAAATGTTATCTCGTAAGGATCATCTTGCGTAACAGTTTCATAATTCCCGTCCGGCGGTCTACTTCTGCGTGTTTCGCTTCTTCTAATTCACCAGTGATAATGATGTTTCCATTTCAGTGATCTGGTTTACTCAGAGTTGTTTTTTGCAATACTGAAAATTTCTTGGTGACTTCTCTGCTTTCTGGGCCTCCTAGAAAACACCCAAATGTTTAAATCCATGCATATAAACTCTCACTGTCTACATTTATATTGGTTTGATCAGTATCCCCTTTTCTCCTCGCATGTGAGTTGTTTGTTTAAAAATTCACAAGTATGATAATGCACTAACTTGATCGTAGTACCATAAGTCGTAGCTCTTTTGTTCTACGATTCCTATAGATTTCGAAATTTTGATTTTGCGGAATTTATGTGCTCATTATTGGAAACGGTTGGTTGATCCCGCTCACAGTTTTGGATATTAAAAGTTTATGTTTTCTGTAAGATATGTTTTTTCTTCGTTCATTCGCAAACGACAGAATTTAAGATATGTTTTTTCTTCATTCATTCGAAAACGACAGAATTTGTTCTTCCCTTTTAGCTTCTTAACTTTCGTTATTTAGGCTTGCCGGCGGGCGTTAGTGACAACTTCGAAAGAAATCATCTATGTTCGTATAACTATCATTTTTTACATAATGTTTTGATGGCTATTTAAAGGTTTTCGAGAGTTATTCGTATAACACGACAACGGTCAATATCGGCTGGATGAATGATGCCGTCACGTTTGCATCGGAGCAGTTGCACTTACCTGATTTTATTCTGTCGAACTATACTACCTACAAACATGTAGAGGTTCATCGCCATTGCAGTGTCATCCTCGTTTCGAGTAGAGCTGCTTGACAGGCTTTAGCGATATCGGAACTGATTAAATCACGTGTATGGGGCATACAATACAGAAACTTCAAACATTTAAGCGCCAGTCAGTTGCTGTTAATGGGCCTCCTATATTGTGGTAGCTTATCAATGATAGTAATGTGTCTGCGCAGCCTCTTGCATTCGTGTACGCCTCTGAATGAACCTATGCACATTCCAAAGAGTTTCATTCAAATGTGTTGTTGGTTATATTTGAGGATGACTTTATTTTCCTTTACAATTTATACAAAATGTCATTCTAACGTGTGATTCAAATAGGTTTAATGAGGATGGGTTTTTTTCGGGAAATAAGATCATCTGGATGAAAAATATGAGGGAAGGAAACCGTTACATCGTAAATTCAGAAAGGCGAAGAAAAAGAACTCACAATCATACAGGAGAATTTTAAAGGAACAAAAAAGAGATGAGGCCTTTGAGGAGCAAAAATATCTTCGTAGGTGTATAATGAGGCTATATGTTGAAAAAGTACACCAAATCTCCCTCTGAAACGTCCCTTCCCCTCCTCGTAGTTCTCGGTAAGAATCGTCGATCCGCATGCAGTGCCTATAAAATGACCGAAATAGCGCTGAATCACTGAGCGGCTGAGGAAGTAGTCATCCACATCGAACGCACACAAATGGATTAGGAAAAAAGATTGAATTTTATTCGTTTTTGCTACAGTATCGATCTCAGCTGATATTTAACTTCTTGTGATTCAGTTTTATAAGGCTGGCGAATGGTATCGCCTAACGGTGGAAATGGAATTCCAACGGCTATATGAGTTTTATATGTTACAGGTAAGGGAAATTATTTAGACAATCGCGCTTCATTGATGGCATTACAGCTTATCTTATTTCTTTATTGCGTGTCGGCGAGTCATTTAGCACAAGGAAATCTATGCCCACTTGAGGGCAGTCTATGCCCACTCATATGGATATTGTCAATTTATGCTCGTAATTGAACAAATGAAAAAGGTTATATATATGCTACTCAAAATATTCATGAGATGCTGAACGTATTCTGTTGTTTTTCGTTTATGACTACCGTTGAGACGATAGAATGCTGCGAGAATAGATGGAGGAGGGTGTGGAAAGAGAAATAAGCTGTACTGCAACTTTTGTATTGTATTTAAGTTGTAAAGCGGTTTATTTTAAAACGCCGGGTTTCTTAGGTGGCAAGAAGTTGTGGATGGAAGCTAGATACATTTTTTAGCATTTCAAATAGAAAGAGGAACAACTGAAATTTTTTTGTTGAAGAGTTTTGCGAAATGGTTATGCACATAAATTCCTGTCACCGATGCAAAATTGCACTCATGATTTTATAAAATTCCACTATCTCAGTAGCATCATCCTCTTAGCCAGTTCCATGTTTCCGTCATTGAAAGATTTGCTTCCCCTCTCCTTCTTCAAAACGATGACTTGCATAGGTAATACCTACGGAATTTGTCGCACTGTAGTACTGAGTCTCAATGTTGGATTTTATTTTCGCGTGGTTAAGTCCTTTCATTCGTTCCTTATTTTAGTTTGTTCGAAGTCCATTTCAAATATTTCATCAATGCCAGCCAAGAAATTGGTACATTCCAGATGTATTTGCCCACATATATCAGCGTATTCATCTCATGGATTTCATTTTGCATAGACACGAAGGGTCTGCCGGCGAGAATCTTTCTCGGTGTGAATGCCCTCATGGCACTCACTTTCCAAGTATGCATCAACATATTTATTTCTGATACATCAGCAATTTCCAAAAATAAGTTGTCGACGTCGTTAGACAGGAATTAAAATGCTCATAATCTCCTTATGAAACGAGTTGGAAATGGTCTTATGAAGTGAAACGAGTGCGCACAAAAACTTGCACTTGTTTTTTTAAAGCATCTCAAGCACAAACATTGCTTCTAAATTGATTCTTCCAACTTGGGAGAATTTTTTGAGATTTCAAGGAATCCAAACGGCCGGGTAATATCCCTTACTGATTTCCGATGAAATGTAACGAGTTTGAAATGTAAATGAAATGTAACTAGTGACAGATGTAAATCAGTGCGACCATATTCATCTAATCGTGTTCTTTTTCAGTTCGGTAATATCATTCGCTCTCTGCCACCAGTTTCATATGTGAAGGTTGGTCATTCCATCATTTTTCAGTGCCATGAATAGAATTTAAATAAACGAGCTGCTGGTGACTGAAATTAGTTTACACCGCCGTTGTATTTCACTATTAGAAATGAGCAACACATCAATAGCATGCAGGGAGAATAAAAATACGTTCCATGGCAACTCAGAATTGGCTGATTGAAGTTAGCTCATTTTGCTTTTAGAAATTTGCATTTGAAAGGTGCAATATAACAACACCACATTCGTGCATATGTTTATGTCTTCTCTGTCTGCCAATATTTCCAACTTTAGAACTACTGCAGTTGCTATTTTATATGGTTGTTATGTGAACCTTCTGTAAAAAATTTCGAAATGCTCTATAAAACTCGAAAGCAGTTATAGATGCCGAGATGTCCATCACTTTGAGTGTACTTTGCGAAAAGCTGGCGCAAAAACAAGCGGAAAGCCGCACTACAGTGGTTGGAACGATATAGCCTTTCACAGTTGTGCTAATCAAATTAACAGCATCCTGAAAAAAATGATACGCTCATGGCTTAACCGAAGCGACAGTCCACTAAAATTTTCTGCAAGGGAATCTTTGTGCGTCTCTCCAAATTTGCATATGGCAACGTCAAGACCGTGCATGTGCATAGCGTGTGTCTGTATCTGTTTGATAGCCCCAAATTGGAAATCACAGAAGCTAGGGCTGCTAGGTATAGTGGGTGTGATGTGCCCCCTTCCTTCATGCTTCTCAAACAAATTCAAAGAGGTTTTTAGACAGTCAGAGATGCTGCCAGAATGATTGCATGCCTTTAAACCGGTAAAATTTTTGTTCTCCGCCGTTCGAGTCGCTAAAGAAGCGAATCTTTTATGGAAGATTTATGGGAGCGCTTGGATCAGTTAAAATATGCAGGCAACATTTCCTGTAATTACACTGATTGGCCGTGTAACAGCACATACACGTCAACTTTTCTAGGACGTTTCACTCATAATAATACATAATTTGGTATCCTACTCCTCTGATGACTATATGCTGATTGCCAATTACAACCTTAGTGCCACCCACTTATTAGTATTTACAGATCGTACTGAATGAGGAGTTTGAACGCTTCTATCTTTCACTTAGTAAACATATGTAATGAGTTCCATCCGTGCATTTAATTTATTGATTTATTGACTTCAGGCAATCGATATCTGGATGATCACCTGTGTGGCGTTCATTTTCGCCTCACTTCTCGAGTTGGCATTCATTGCATATCGAGTATGTAATGTTTCTCCTCCTCTGCTTTTTTAAAAACTTTTTTGGCACGTCTTCACAAATCCCAAATTTGTACAGTAACTGTGACAATGTCATATCTTGTGCACGCGTATGTCTATCGAGGCATAACGCTGAAACCAACGGAACTGCGTGATTTGATATGGAAGGTCTTTAACACAGAACAACACCACAGGCAAATTTTCAAGTTCATCAGTGAACTTCGAAAGGAATTATAGATCCTCCTATAAACCTAAATTCAGTATCACCTTTACAATCGGTCAGGCTGATTTTAAACTGGCTGGACCACCAAGGCCGAAGAAAACGAATCACTTGTTTGTATAAAGGCAAATTTACTAAATTGTGCATGCATTTTTGACCAAGCTTTATTAATTGCTGGTAAAATGAAATATCAATTGATTAAGCGAGCGGAGCTAGAACAAGTATGGAAGCGTGCCAGCGAACGTGCCAAAAAGTACGATAGGCGCTTTTGCATTACTCCAGCCTGGTCGATCGGTTTCAAAAGTTATCAAGAAATAACGAGCACACTAAACGATGTCTGCATCGTTTAATTAATCTAATCGTTCATGCAAACCTCCTATAAAAGATCTGCTTCTTCGTTTTTAACGCAGCATTGTAACAAACATGAAAATTCATTTCCCCTTTGAATATTTCTGACTCCTTCGAACTTATCGACTGATGAGGAAGATAATACAGAGAACTGATTCCTGATGTTCATTATATCACCTATTGCCGTACAGAAAAAGGATGACATAGAAACGCGCAAATGATGTTGCCATAACGCACTTTTCGAATGCTAAATTGCTAAAGTACATAAAAATCCATCTCCCATCTCCTGTGGCAAATTTACCCACTTACTTGTTGAATAGATCTTGTCTCATTAGGTGAACTTATTTTACCTCTAGCTGTATATATATATATATACATATATATATATATATATATATATATATATATATATATATATATCATCTCACCAATTCCAATAATTATCTTTTAGTTCTTGACTATTACCCGAATATTTGCAGATTAAATCATATGGGAATCACGTTTGAATAGTTGTCGTGAACAAAACGAAGTTGATGGTCGTATGTAGACGACAGAAAAAGATAAAGAAGAGATCGACGGTTTATTAGAAAAGAGATCAACAAAGTTAAGGTCACAATGCACGTGAAGTAAAACCAACAAGCTGCGCAGGCCTGTCAAAAACTAATCGGCAATATAAAAGTAATAAAGAAAACAACGACAATCGAAGGCCAAAGCTTTGACTTGGGGCAGGTTGGGCGAATTGAGCGATATAACACCGAATGAGCGGGACACACCTTTGGAGTATGGCACTTATTGTCAACTGTCTCACGGTGAGATACGATGAAGCGCAATATAAGCACAAGAGCAACGAGGTGTCGGGCGATCGCTTTCGTGCCGACACCTGGTTATCAACGTATCAAGGTATCAGTGCCTATCTCGTGCGGTTGATTCCGTTCACCGCAATTTGTTTTCTCCCGCACTGGGCTTGGTTCTTCGGGTTTGTGGGTACTCGACAACTCGAGAAGTAATAATTGATTTCAACAAAGAAACCGGCCTGTTTTGATAAGGGCTCGTCCGCTTGCGCCCTTTTCCTTCTTTTTGCGCTTGGCTACACCAACCTCCTGGTTGGTCCGTCCCAAGTTTGTTCACACGGTTCGGGGGACACCTTTCTGCTTGGCGATTCGCCCGACACCTCAAACTTGGGTAATTAAACCTTCTGATGCTTTACAAACAACGTAAAAACGCGATATACTCGAAAAACGAATACAAAACCATCATAAAACATGATCTGAGTCAAATGCGATGATTCTGGTAATGAGCTAACGAAAAGGTACAAACAAATGACAAGGAGAATGCAAAAAACGTCATAAACTACTGACGAGATCGTGGAACTTTGAGGCAATCCACAAGTAACCATGAAAATAAAGTTTAAATTCAGAAAAAACAATGAAGAAGAAAGTACTGACAAATGAAGTAAAGGCGCTACCCTTACACGCTTACACACGACGCATTAGAAGACACGCGCTTACACACGACCGCAACGCCGCATTAGAGAACGATATAGTCGCTACAGTCAGAGATCAACTTAGATCGTTCTTTGAGTTATTGCGTTGATACACAGTTTGATTTACTGTGTACAGCAGCCCGCTAACTCATTCGCGAATCTTCGCGACACTCCGACCGCAGCGAAAATATCCCTTTTAGGCTGGTGCCTCGTTATCGTCTATTTCGAGCGGGTACAACTGGCTTATGGGTCTGGTCCATTCATTTCCATTACCCAGTTTCACTCTTGCTGTACGTATGGATCGACCTCCTCCCCCTCTTATTTCCACTATTCGACCTAATTTCCACACTGCTTTGGGGGTTCTCTCTTCTTCTATGATAACTACCTCGTTTATTCGCGGCTCTCTAGTTACTGATCCTCTAACGGCTCGATGATTTCGTTGTGTTCGCTCTCGCAGCGATGTGAGATACTCTGACCGCCAGTAATTCCAGAAGCGATCGAGTGTGCTAAGTGTTGCTTTCCATCTCATTAACATTTTTTCTCTAGACATCACCTCCTTTGGAAGGTAGCTTGGATCTTCCTTTTCTCCCTCTTCGTTTACCGTGAAGATCAACTCAGCAGCTGGTATCAGAAAATCGATCGGCCGAATAATATCGACTGACGTTTCATGCACATAAGTGAGTGGTCTACTGTTGACTACTCCTTCTACTTCTACAATAAGTGTTCGAAACTCTTCTTCGCTTAATCGTTTTCTTCCCACTGCTTTACGAAGCGAAGTTTTGGTTAGACCTATCATTCTTTCATAAACTCCTCCTTGCCATGGAGCGAAAGGTGTTATGAAGTTCCATTTGATTTCCTCTGCTCTGCTGATTTGTCTTAGAACTTCTGCGGCGAGCGTAAAATTGCTCCCGTTGTCGCTAAATACAAGTTTAGGTTTTCCTCGTCGACTCACATATCTTCGAAAGCAGTTGAGGAACGAAGATGCTGACAAGTCATTTGCCACTTCCAAATGGACAGCGCGTGTCGTAAGACATGTAAACAATGCTACCCAACTTTTTTGAAGTTTAATTTCATTGCCCAAAAGAGCTTTTAAATTGAACGGTCCAAAATAGTCCAGTCCCACATTTTCGAAGGCTCGGGTTACAACTGTGCGGCATGATGGTAGATCTGGCATTCTTGGGAGCTTGAACGGATGTGTGAGCCATCTACGACATTTCATGCACTTTTTCTTTATGACCTTTTTTACCGTTTCTCTCCCTTTGGCTATCCAGTATTTTGACCGCAGTTGGTTTAACGTATGGGCTGGCCCCGAATGCATTAAAATTTCGTGTTGATGAGTAATAAGCATTTCCGTGATGGGATGTTTAGGTAGAAAAATCGGAAACTTGGTGTCTCGTGGGAGGCCTGAATAGGCAAGACGTCCTCCACATCTCCAGAGATTGTCGTCGCCTCGAAAAAGCTCCCAACGCACAATCTCCGCTTTCGTGATCATTTCTTCTTGAGCCTGTCTAATGAGATGTTTTTCCGCTTCTATTTGGTCCTCCACTCCTACTGCCTTTCTTTTCCGTTCCTTGAGGTTCTTTACGAATCTTATCACGGCAGCCGTGATTCCCTTCACTTTCCTCCAACTGTTATACTTGCTTGCATCGATTACACAGTGATTTATGGCACAATCGTTTTCTTCTTCTGTACCGACTTCGAGCGCTGTAACTGTTGTCGTAGGTTGTTTGTTACGGTCTCTCTTCCCTTTGCTCTTTTGAAAGATGTCTTCGCTGATTACACACTGCTGCGGATTCGAAAGTTCCCATTTCGGCCAATTCTCTTCGGATTGTCTGAGCCATGGTGGGCCATGCCACCACAAGGAACTTTCTTTAAGCTTGTCAGGATCAACGCCCTTTGTCGCAATATCGCTCGGGTTTTGATCGGATGGGACGTAACTCCACCATTTCGCCGTATTACGCATTTGCTTTAAACGATTTTCGATGAACCTCGTATTGATCTCTTTATCTGAACGTATCCAGTGCAACACACATTTGCTATCGCTCCAGTAATGGGTCCCCACTTCCTCCATCGAGAGCTGTTTCTTTACGAACTCGAGTAATCGTACTCCGATGAAGGCTGCCAACAATTCGAGTCTTGGAACCGAAGCTCCCTTGACGGGGCACAGACGCGTTTTAGCCAAAATTAAGTTCGTCAATACTGCACCATTTACGATTTCACGATTGTATACCGCTGCGGCGTAAGCCTGCATCGATGCATCGACAAAAACGTGCAGTTGTCTCTCCTTTGCACAACGAAAGAATATTTGACGAGGGATGTCGTTTACTGTATTATTCCAACTTTTCTGTAATCTTTCCCACAGTAACTTCTCTTCTTCTTTCAATGAGTCATCCCATTTGTATTTCTTCTTCCATAATTCCTGAAGGAATACTTTTAATGGGACAAGCAACGGAGCCATTAATCCGAGAGGATCAAAGTGAGAGGCTACAAAGCTCAGTACTTGTCGCTTGGTTTGGGCGGCACCAATCTTGTCTTTTACACCTAGTATTATTTTATCCTCCTTTAACGACCATGTTATTCCTAACACTTTGGTCTCTTGTACTTCTTCTCGATCTTCCGGAGGAATAGCATCATACACTTCTTTGTTATTTGACGCGAACGATCTCAAGTTCATTCCAGCACCTGCGAAAATTGCTTTTCCTTCACTACATAATTGTATCGCTGTCTCTGAATCTTCTGCCTGCAACATGACATTGTCTACATACAGATTTTTTAAGATTTCTTGAGCTGTAGTGGATCCAATTTCTGTCAAATGTTTCGTCAAAGTGGCAGCAAGTAAGAATGGGCTGGAAATCATTCCGAACGGTACTCTACAAAATCGATACACTTCGATATTGTTTTCATCGACCGGACCCTTCTCTTTTACCCACAAAAACCGGGTCGTATCACGATCCTTCACATTCAGCTCCAGTTGCAGAAACGCTTTTTCTACGTCAGCAAGAACAACGTATTTAGAAGTTCGAAACCGTAACAGTATGCCTGCTAAATCGTTTAACATCACTGGGCCTCTGAGCAATTGACTGTTCAGGGAATTACCTTTCTCGTCTTTAGCACTTGCATCAAAAACCACCCGCAATTTAGTTGTAGATTTTTGGGGGGTTAGGACTGCTTGATGTGGTATATACGAAATGAGAGGTCCATCTGGGACCTTGGGCGCCTTCTCAATTATACCTAATTCTAGCTGTTGTCGGAAGGTATCATCGTATCTTTTGAACAATTCCTCGTCTCCCTTTAAGCGTTTCAACGTGGACCTTAGTCTGCCAATGCATAGGCCGAAGTTATAAGGAACTTTAGGCGTGGCAGATTTCCACGGCCAGTTCACGACATATCGACCATCTTCCGATTTAGTTATTGTTGCTTTGAATTGTTCTAGTGCTGCGACATCCTCTTTTGAGTCTATTGGGTCGTCAATTCCAAGCGTTTCCAATCTCCAGAATTGGTCAATATCTGCTTCACTAGTAACTGCAGCAGATGTCATTACTAACGCCGTATCTGCAGATGAAAAGGCTCTTTGTGTATTTAGTTTTGCATAACCACTTCCTGCTAGCATATCTCCAACTTTCGATTTGACCAGGTGGAACCCGGATGGTAATTTCTGTGAACCTTCGATCAGGTCGAAGAAGTAATCTGCACCAATTATTAGCTGCGGTTGTTCCCATTTTTCCGGAATACACAGCCAATGCTTTTGTTTTGCGTTTGGGATGAGAATTTCGTTGGATTCAACATTTATTCTTTGAAGCTCTTTGGTCAAAAAGGGCATTGTACTGGCTCTGATCTGTTTTTTATTTCCGTTTTTCAGTTGTAACGTAATGTTTACCTGCTTTGTATCATAACATTTCGGTTGCTGAGCGCCGAATCCCGCTATGGATATTTGGCTTCTTTTCCCAGTAGTCAGCTTCAGTTGATCACAAAGTTCTTCTGTTATGAATGATCCTTGACAACCCGCGTCAAAGAACGCAAAAATAGTTTTCCCCATTTCCGGTTTCTCCGGATTGTACACGTTCACCTCCTTACAAAGAAGCAAAACGGTCTTCTTTTCCCTTCGCTTTTGGGTGACCGCCGCTGTCAACGCCGATTCGTCAGGTGATCGGTTTACTTCCTTTTCGAAAGTGACTTTTTGTTTCCCTCTATTGTCTTCTGGTTCCTTCGGTTTACTTCCTTTCTCGGAACCACTTTTATTCTCCCTCTTTGGGCAGAGCGCCGAGTTGTGTTCCTCTCTGCAATAGAAACACATTCCTCTCCTTGCGCAATCCTTTGCGCTATGTCCCTCTGCGAGACACCTGAAGCAAAGCCTTTTCTCTCTTATCCGACCACTGCGCTCTTTCACGGTTGCGTACTCATGGCAATCACTATTCCAGTGAGGGCCCCCGCAAAAGGCACAACTTCGTTTTTTACTTTTCGGCGCTTGATTTTCTCTCCTCCCCCGGTAGTTGCTTACTGCTGAGGAAAATGCAGACGTTTCCTTTGAGTCATACTTTGTCGGCTTTCTGTCCCCATGACGATCTCTTCTCTGTGCCGTCATGCTACTGGTCACGCGCATTATCGTTTCTTTTCGAGCAATCAATTTGTCGACATACTCACGAAGTTTATCGACATTCCAAGACGGGTCTTCACTCTTTTTTTCATAAACTTCGAACAAGATCCACCTCGGCAATTTCTCCTCTACCATCAGCTCGATTATCGGATGATTCGTATCCTCATTCATCACATTTAGCTGTCTCAGAATTCTTTCGACCTCGTCTAGAACGACCCTAGGATTTCTAGGATCCGCCTGAGGCAACCTCCTCAATTCGTCATGGAGGCATTTTTTGATGAGGACTTCATTTCCATAACGCCTTTTCAAAACGTCCACCACTACTCTGTAATTGGAGGCCGTAATTGCGTATCCAGCTACTGTTGCATAAGCCGCACCTTTCAGACTACTGAGTAAATAGTTGAGTTTATTGACGTCGGGTATTGGCTGTTGATCTACTGCTGCCTCAAATGAAGACCAAAATTCAGGCCATTTGCGTACATCTCCCGAAAAAGTAGCTAGCTCCAATTTTGGGAGCTTAATTCTCGGTGCCGATCTTGGCAGTTCAGTTACCTCTTGTGCTTCAGCCTTATTTTTATCCTGTAATCCGTGGAGTAGTCTTACTGCTTTTTGTTTTCGGTTTTCGACTAGCTCAAGAGTTTCTCGAGCTTTCTCCATAACTTGGAGCACTCCATTCGGATCGTCTGCCATTTGTTGATAAATGCGATCTTCCTCTTTTGCTTCATCTCCTCTTAAACTGATTCTCAAGGAGAGCCATTGTTCGTGATATTTTTCTAACACACCGATCGCGGCATTTATCTTACGCATGTAGCTGTCAAACTCTTCAACTTGATCTTCGAGAGAAGCAATTTGTTTAGCTAGGGGGTCGTCAATTTTTGGGACTTCTAATCCCGGGATTTCCTTCAGATACCCTATCAACCTACCCTTTGTGGGTCCCATAGCCTGCCGATATACTCCCGACATTGTAACTGCTTAACTCCCGGCTCGTGGCACCAAATTTTTCTGTCGTGAACAAAACGAAGTTGATGGTCGTATGTAGACGACAGAAAAAGATAAAGAAGAGATCGACGGTTTATTAGAAAAGAGATCAACAAAGTTAAGGTCACAATGCACGTGAAGTAAAACCAACAAGCTGCGCAGGCCTGTCAAAAACTAATCGGCAATATAAAAGTAATAAAGAAAACAACGACAATCGAAGGCCAAAGCTTTGACTTGGGGCAGGTTGGGCGAATTGAGCGATATAACACCGAATGAGCGGGACACACCTTTGGAGTATGGCACTTATTGTCAACTGTCTCACGGTGAGATACGATGAAGCGCAATATAAGCACAAGAGCAACGAGGTGTCGGGCGATCGCTTTCGTGCCGACACCTGGTTATCAACGTATCAAGGTATCAGTGCCTATCTCGTGCGGTTGATTCCGTTCACCGCAATTTGTTTTCTCCCGCACTGGGCTTGATTCTTCGGGTTTGTGGGTACTCGACAACTCGAGAAGTAATAATTGATTTCAACAAAGAAACCGGCCTGTTTTGATAAGGGCTCGTCCGCTTGCGCCCTTTTCCTTCTTTTTGCGCTTGGCTACACCAACCTCCTGGTTGGTCCGTCCCAAGTTTGTTCACACGGTTCGGGGGACACCTTTCTGCTTGGCGATTCGCCCGACACCTCAAACTTGGGTAATTAAACCTTCTGATGCTTTACAAACAACGTAAAAACGCGATATACTCGAAAAACGAATACAAAACCATCATAAAACATGATCTGAGTCAAATGCGATGATTCTGGTAATGAGCTAACGAAAAGGTACAAACAAATGACAAGGAGAATGCAAAAAACGTCATAAACTACTGACGAGATCGTGGAACTTTGAGGCAATCCACAAGTAACCATGAAAATAAAGTTTAAATTCAGAAAAAACAATGAAGAAGAAAGTACTGACAAATGAAGTAAAGGCGCTACCCTTACACGCTTACACACGACGCATTAGAAGACACGCGCTTACACACGACCGCAACGCCGCATTAGAGAACGATATAGTCGCTACAGTCAGAGATCAACTTAGATCGTTCTTTGAGTTATTGCGTTGATACACAGTTTGATTTACTGTGTACAGCAGCCCGCTAACTCATTCGCGAATCTTCGCGACAATAGTTTCTTGAACTGACGTGTGGATTTTAGATTCGCTCCCAGAAACTGTCATCCGTAGATAAACATAAAATCCATGGAACTGCACCGTGAAAATTTGAACAGTGGAAATTGGTTGACAAAATAGCCATGCAACATCCGTCTTTCAGCTGAATATGCAGTTGAATGGTTCAGTAATAGACGCATGATATCCACCATGCAAGAAGTGCGTAGTGATGACTTCGCTTATAGGATAAAACAATAATGTTAAAGATGGCAAGAGTGAAGTTAACAATCGCCACATTGATCGATCTTCTCAAAGGTTACGTCGATCCCTTATGTGAGGAACAAATCGAGGAGGAAGACATTGGCGATTCTCATTTGCATTCCATTCTACCTAAGGTAAATCAATATTTAGTAGATTTGATAAATTGATAAATTTGATAAAAATAATAATAAATTGAATTTGAATGAATGCGTTTGAAGAAAAACGGTTGAGGCTGCTTGAAAATGTTGGTGCATTGAATAACAGAGAAATGAGCAAAAATATGAACTTTGCCAGAACATGCTTATATGGACCCAGAAACGAACAAATAATATGTGGGAATGATGAAAAGTACAATAAAATAGTATGAGAAACTCTTTGAGTTCAGTAGGTTTTGGTAGACTTCACGTTTCAATGGTGAATTCAATCAAAATTTACGATGATAGCGATAGTTGAAAAGAAAAACGATACCGGCAAACGTATCTCATGCAATCGATAGCAGCAATGAATTGAAAAGTATAGCAAGGCAAAACGCCATTGGCATATTCAAAAACCAGAGATAGATTACATCCACAAACATTTTTTGCAGATGAGTTCGAGATGGTAGCATATGGGCATTAATGCCACCTAGCATCTATAAATGAGTTGGACCTAGGTGGATAGGGATTTATTGTTCTGACAGTTCTCAAGGTGTGCCAAAGCACACAATATCCTGCAAACACCAGGCTTCCCATAGAAGCATCTTTCTGTCTCCTTCAGGTCGCGAGATACGAAGGTTTATTTTTATACCAAGAAGCAAAAGATGCTTTTAGAAGATAATTTCTACAGCTTAACAACGCTCAAGATCCTCACTAAAATATTCCAAGGAACCAGCCATTTATCTCAAATTGCTCACACATATCCATACACATGTGCAGATCGCGCACATGTACGCATATATACACATTCGTGTACATATATATGCACACAAGCACACACGAGTACAAAGAAACGCCCACAACGCGCATGGGGAATCTATCAATGCAACACTTCACTTTTCATGGTGGATGGAAAATCAGTGCTATCATAAGCCATGCTTGATTTTTTAAGGACCTGTTTATAAGGAGCTTGTTTGTATTCTTCGGAATAAAAGAATATGCAGCCAGTTGAATTTTGTTCAGTTAAACATTCTCTTCCAGTTGAATGACGTATCAAATGTCGAAAAAGCAATGGAACGTTCACATACTCGCTACAAGCAAGAAGTCGAGAAAAAAGAGAAAGAGAAGCTATTCGATTTCGGCAGTCGTGTTGATAAAATCTCGTTTATCGTCTTTCCATTGGTACGCTTTAAGTATTTGATGATAGCTGCTCTTCTGTCTAAGAAATTTGACCAGCTAGGATGCTGTTTGGGAATACTTTTGTTTGGGAGCTGAGTTGCGTTTCAGTAAATTCCCAGTAAGCTATTTCGAATACAAAACAAAAAACGACTAGACCATTAAATCTATGCACTTTCACGAAGCCAGAAGATTCTTTGGAAAATGCGCATATTTGCCATGCACAAAATCATTATTATTGTTGTCGTCACTATTATTTTAGCTTCCGTTAACGGTGTCTCAAACCAGACGCTTTCTACTTCATTCCCCTCTTCCTCATCCCGCTCCCTCTCCAAAATGTGCGCTGCAATCGGCCCAAAAACACTGACAGCTTCTGTACAAAATTTCAGGCCTTCATGGTGTTCAACGTCATCTACTGGACTTATTATTTATGCAAATAATCGGCAGCTATCAACGTCCTTTTCGTCCTGACTGTGCCTGTTTCTCAAGTGCTTCAAAAAATTGCTCGCCTTCATACTTAAGAGTGCTAGCGAAAGGGTCGGCAGAGGTTTAAGCACGATGCACTCGGTTTTTTCAGCTGGCATTTAAGGATGAGCATAAAGCCGTGCAAGCGGACTGGTAAAATCTGCCTCATAATAGCACACAATTCGGTGGCAATGTTGCTATGACAATAACTCCGCACGCACGGGCCATCTGTGTTTTTTAACGGCTTGAGATTGAAATGCAGCGACTCTTTATTACGTGCAGTGATCATTCTTTGACTTGAGAAGCTGTTGTATGTTTGCCGTGGTCAAAGAAATCGTAGTCTGTTGTAGTACATCGCAGTTTTGATTGCATCTTGTAAGGAATAAAAATTTGAGCCAACTGCAGCAAGTGAATTACACTCATCATTAAAAGCACTTTTCTATTTTGTGAACTTTAATATTTAAACTCATGGAACTGCTATTATGCTGTTATTTTTGCTTATGCTGTTTTCTGCAACGGAACTGCTCTTGCAAGTTGATGCGTTGGTATACGATTGCCAACATTCTTATGCATTTCAGTACAGATCAGTATAAAATGTTCAGCATATATCTAAGATATTATTGCTTCCAAATATCTTGCATCGTTTTAAGCCATGCTTCTATCGGTGAAGAAATTATTCGAGTTATACTCTTGCTTGTGAAAGCACTGCTGGGTTTGACGCATATGAAAGCATTATGCAATGAATTACATTGTGAATAAATAAACGTTTGTTTGTTTGAAACTGTCTTCTTTTTGATAAAATGTGTCAAAAAATATCAAATCAAATCGAGATGATCCCCAAATTTGATGTGTTCGAATTAAATGATAAGAATATAAGCATCTTCGTTATTGAATTTATTGTTTTGTGTTTTCTATGAGCGAACATAACAGAGTATGTTTCAAGATAAGAGGGAAAAGTTGGTGCATAAAATATAGTTATATTAAGTATGGCTATAATAATGCTCTATTTGATGTGATATAGCAAAATATATATGATATATGATACGTAGTGAGCATCTCATTGCTTGACTTCAACGAGTATTTTTTTGCAGTGGACGAGCACAACGTTGTGCTGTATCTGTTGGTTTTTTACTGGTTAAGTAGTGAAAGAAGAATGGTCCGGTTTGTATTTGTGAACACTCGAGAGGGCGGCGCTCTCTTACAGTCAGTTGATTAGCAACGAGAATTTCCTTTGTTACCTATGGCGTTTAGTTTCCTTTCACTGTGAATCATCATAACTTCTCATATTCATGATGCTTTCATTTAAAAAATGATTGAAGCGGTGAAAATCGCGAAAAAATTTGGAATTTACAATGTGAATGACCTTGTTAACAGACCTTGTTGCAATGTTAACAGAAAAGAACTTAATATCTAATACTTTCATTACCATTTCCAATTCTGAGGCTGTGAATGATAATCTCATTTGTGTACGCAGTTTTCACTCACTCTTAGCCTAAAAAACCTACATATAGCGATTGGAGAAAAATGAAAATCCTTTGAAAACATTGAGCTAAACTTATCCTTATTACTAAACAAGGAAGCTAAACTTTCGCCTAAGTGGAAATATTCAAATTTGCCTAAATTCGATTGGAGACTCATTGCTTTGGCACACATGTAAACAGTGGACGTGGTAGCAGTTTTCTAAATGCATGTTTTATAAAGAGAGAGATGATTGTGTGCTTTGTCGGTTACTTACTGAGATGGAGGTATGCATTCGAAAGAGCCGACTCACAAAGGAATCGTCGTTTGCTTTACAAACACCGCTGAGCTGCTTCTTTGCTTTGCTGCTTCCTTTCAGTTTTTCTCGTTTACCTTCTCTATGTAGCGCTATTGTTAGCGTAAAGCCAACCCACCTATGAAAAAACTTGATTTTGAATACTGGAGCTGAAAGTCGTCAAGCGGCAAGTATATTTTGATGGACGACTATCACAACTGCTTCACTTCAATAGACCGAACATTAGTTGGTGAGGAGAATGTATATGGCTGTCTTTTATGTGTTGCTGATAAATGTTAGGCTCAATCGTTATCACAACACATCCCTTTGTTAGGAATAGCACTCACTGCGAGCACGAGGAGTGCCATACAATTTGTTTGATTATGGTTGTGATCTTAGAGATTATGCTAAAACGCCCAAGTTTTTTAAACAAAATAAGAAATACACATTTCTCACCGGAATCGGAGGACAGCACATCATCAATGATGCATGGAGTTGTGCGCATTAATAAATTGCGATATCGTGTCTCTTCTATGAATTCTTCTTCTTATTCACGGTTACCATCGTATTTCAGTCACTACTCCACTCATAACGCACTTCTTGTTCGTTTATAAATTATTCAGCAAGAAATGATTTGTTTGCATTCATTTCATTTATGAATGATTGCAATGTTTTCACAATGAACTTTCGACATCAAAATATTTTCGCTATTAAAAATTCATTATGCAAATTAACTAATATAATGATGGAAAAGCGTTGCTATTACTACAAATGAAATAAGCGCTAGCAAGGTCACTTATCGTTACACAATTTATAAACAGAAGAGAAAGTTGTTATGATTAGAGTGACAACTGAAAAGTAACATCAATAATAAGTACTGATAAAAACTAATAAAACATTTGCAATATATTTGCAATATACCACATAAGAAAATTTTGAAAATTTTGTTGCAATTATCAGAACAAAAGGAAATAAAAATGCAAAGTGCAGCAATCCATTAAAATGCTAGCAAAACATTATTTTAGAACAATTTCTACCTGAAACTTGATGAGTCGATGCTAGGATCACATTTTACTACTTACCAACTTATCCAGGAATAATTTTTAGTGATTTATGCAAGAATTCGTTCGGGTGAATCGGTCTCTCTTTCTTTCTTTCTGTCTCCCTCTCTCTTTCTTTCTCTGATACCACAGTTTATTCTTAACGCCTCCGATAAACCCTTTGAAAGCTCAGTTTTGTCGTTCGTTCAAACCGTTGCATTTTGCGATTGAAATAGCTGTCAAAATTTCGTTTACTCTTTGGAGGCGAATGCATAAAACAAGAATTCTTATTGAAATAATTGCGTATGGAAAGTTTCGCTTCGAACATTTTGCGTTTATGGATGGTGATCAATGAAATTCCACTGATAGTAAATAGAAAAAAAGCGTGTAATTATACGGTGGGGACTTCCTAAGTTAATTTCCTCGATGGTTAACATCGATCGTTGGTAACGAAGAAGGCGCTTATGAACGAAAACAGTTGCCGTTCGAGCAATATTCTTTAATTTTTGAAGTTTTTTTCAGAAGCCAAAGAACCACGTACCGAAAAATAAAAATTTTTTTAAATTCTTTCTAAAAAACATTTTTCCTTTTCGCTATTAGACGAGAACGAAATGGTAGCAGTAATAGATGTATAGAAACCGCGATTTTCATTAAAACCGCTAATTTCTTATACAATCAAATATTAGAATAAACCGGAGTTTACCTCATAACCCATTATTCTCGCAAAAAAAAGTTGTTTGAAATTGTGTAAAGTATTATATGTGTAACTGCTGAAGGATGTGTAGAAATATGCAACGTTACATGAAGTTATTTAAAAACTATGAATGCAAAATAAATTAAAATAATTGGATAAGAGAGTAGTGAAAAATAGACCATTGTTGTGAAAAGGATATCCAAAGAAAAGAACAAAGACTTTAAAGGTGAACACGTTTCGGCCCTCATTCGTTTACGTGTACACCTGAGTTATGCGCGGGCCATCGTCAGAACGATACACATAACCCTGTTAGTATTGAAATTTTTTATATGCAATGAAGTATAATAAGTGATTAGAAGTTTTAATGTTAGTGAAACAGAACATTGTAAAGGGCAGGATAATAACAAGACGAATAGAAGTGGAAAAAAGGTTCTGGAAACGTGGAAGACGAGGAATAGAATGAAGAGATGAAACTGAAGTCGTAAAGAAAAACTATAAGTAACGCAAATATAAATGTAAATAAGATTATGGGTTAAAAGCAGATTACAAAGACCTCGCCTACCTCATCATCACGGTCCGTTTTTCTCCTTTTCTCAATAACTGATCCTTGTGAGGCCGAATTTAGGTTCCTTTTGCCACCGACCTCCATAATCTATACTACAAACTTTTTTTTAAAAAACAAGGCAAAGTTCGAAAATGTTTTCCGAAACACAAAACACACGACACTACAAATTACCTCACGCCTAACGAGTAATGTTACCTATGTTGCCTTTAATAATATACCGATAACAACATATTAACTTGTGATTACTAACATAAATTGTTACACTAAAACTATTATGGGTAGTGTAATAAAAGTTTATACATGACTTTACTATAAGGTGGTAAGTGAAATTCCTTTAAGCTAGTTAATAGCTAGAGAACAGTCAAGATTACTGTATCATATAATTATCCTAAAGTTACTAAAATAAAAGGAAAAGTTATAAAAATAAAAAACAATAAAATCCCGTTTGTAGACACGCTCTCATACGCAATAGTGCTAATCATAATGATGATCGTAGAAGATTCCAGCAATGTGCCAATATTGGCGCCATATATTTACCATAGACCAATGTTAGATCAATATTTTAGTGAACCTTTATAAACGAGAACCGTAGTTCGCAAGCAAATAAATATAGTTTCCATAAAGTTAGCGCTATAACTGTTAGCTAAAACCACTTTCTATGGTATCGAGCACCGTGGAATTAAGTAAATGATGCTAATGCCTTAGATTCTATTAATATAGTTGTAAGAATCGAGCTGTTATGTTCAAAGTGCTTTGTTATCTTAATGGAAAAGAACCGTTTAATTCACAAAGTACCTGTGTCTTTAATCTCACCCTGCGTAAAATACTAAAGCCCCTAAAAAATTGTATAAAGCAAAATACTAATACTCTGTCTGTTTGGGTAAAAACTTATATATCAATTCTGGTTTGTTGATAAATGCCTTGTATATAAACTTTTTCATGATGAAAATACTGAGACCTTTGTCCCTGTAATTTTTAAGTAGATCTTTGCACTTGTTGATAAAGTCTTCTTTAATGGAGCACAGTTTAGTAAATCTATATATTTGGGAAACTATGAGGTTTTTATGTATAAACATAGGAATATTACTATCCAATTGAGTATATTTGTTAACTGAAAAGTTAAACTGATCTGTCTTATCATATACATTTGTGACCACACCATTACGTGTAATACATAAGTTTAAATCCAAAAAATTGGCCATATTACCAGCATAGGTAATCTCAATCTGTAATGTTTCACCGTAAATAAAATTGGCCGTATCCTTAAAGTTTTCGTTATCGAATATTAATAAATTATCGACATATCTACAGCAAAGAGCATTAAAGCGTGACATTTTGGCATATGTGTACTCCACAACGGACAGAGTAAGATCTGCTATATCTGGACTTGCGTTACCCTCCATAGGTACTCCTTTAGATTGTCGAAAAATGAAGCCAGCGAAAGTGACGTAGCTCTCGCTTAGATCAAATTTAATAATTTCCATAATCTCTGTCCGATCCAGAGTACGATAATGCTTGTTGAACTCATAATTATCGGTGTACCAAAGTACTTGAGTTGCACAAACTTTCAAATAGGTCTTATTGGAATTACTAAAACATGCATGTGTTCAGTAATCCATTGCTTTAATTATACTGTCATGCGGTACTGCTGTGAACAATGTAGAAAAGTCGGCCGCCAAAACGTTTTTGATATGCTTATTGTATTTGCTAATCATGTCCAAGACGTCATAAGAATTTTTAACGCTGTAGTAATAATTAATTCCACTTCCTTGAGCGGATATATTGCAGTAGTTCCGAAAATCATTTTTCATAAATTGTAAGATGCTCTGTAGCATTGACGATGGCGGTTTCAATGAATTTTTACTTGCCCGAGCTATATACCTGAATTTGTATGGATTTTTGTGTGATTTTGGAATGGCAAAAATTCTAGGTAAGACTGCGTTTTCATCATCAACGCTAATAAAGTATCTTTCTGAAAATTTACGGTGCGCGTTAATAAGTTCCAAAGCATCTCTATTATTAACATATTCATAAGTATCATTCCCAGTAATTCTATCGACAGTAATGCCAAGTTCTTTACATAAACTCTGAATGTAAAACTGTTTACATACAAACGCATAATTGTTAGGCGCTTTATCTGTAGGCACAACAGTAAGTTTAGCATGAATATCATTAATCAGCCGATTAATGTTGTGATAAGTATTGTTACGTATATCAATCTCGCCTTTTTAAAATTCGTTAATAAAAATTCTTTTTATACGACTTGCAACCAGGTGTCGGAAAATTTCAAAATTATTTATATTAATATGCTCGGAACGAGCCATCTGCGTAATAAGTTTGTTCAAGGATTGCACTGCCTCCTCCATAATGTGTGTGAGATGTTTATTGATTATGGGTCTGAACTTTGTACCTTTTTTAAAAAACCACTTAAGATTTGTAGATTTGAGAACATCCAAGTTAACCGTGATCACATGCTGCAATGGTTGGTAAAGAAATGGTGAATTATAGCAATCACAGTTACTTTGCAAAAATCCTGTTAAGTTTTGAGGTCTTTGATTTAGCATTTTTAATGTTTTATTATAATTACTCAAGTACCGCCCAAGTCCTATCATAGGAAAACGTTATTTTATTCTAGGGGAATTATGCATAATTTTATATAGCTCCTTTTTAATATCACTGCTACTAAAATTGCGGTTGTAATTAATGTTGTAGTATCCGAGACCAGGGTAATGCATGTGATATCGAAAACATTTCCTATTAGCGTTTTTATTTTTATCCGTTTTAAAAACACTTTTATGTATTATGTACATTTTACATAGAAAAGTGACCTCACGACTAATGTTTCTAATATCACCCAGTATGGCAAAATATAACATTTTAAGCGTACGGTTGCTTTGTTGATATAATTCCCTGAGAAAATTACGTACATTTTCAGCTTTGTTTAAAGCAAACATGTTACTATTAACCTTATTTAAAAAACTGTGGTTTACAATTTTACTATTCCTCCTTCTTCTTCTATGCCCATGTTTGGTAGCAATTCCGTAATTTTCAAACATGGGACCTTAGGGGAATTTTCTCTGAATAATAATTCTGAAATATTTCCAACTCTCTTAATGCTGTCGTTTAGGCCCATTGGGTAAATAGTTCGAAGCACCTTAATCCAAAACAATTCTGCTTCTGCAATGTACTTATTGTCTCTGACTTTCTCTAATATGCGTACTCTAACACTGTGAATATCATGACTATCTTTTTGAAAATGGTTGTAGAGGTAATTAGAATGTTACCCTTAGTAATGTTATATAAATGTTCACGAATACAGGATCTCAGACTCCTTGATGTTTGTCCTATATATTGCAGTCCACATATGTTACAACTTAAACAAGAAACTATACCCGAGGTATTACAGTCTAATTGAACATGGTCAGTTTCCATACAAAACTTCCTCCCAGTAATAACAGATACTATCCATTTGCTTTGCTCAATCACAGGGCAACATTTGCAGTTTTTTCCACAAAGTATAGCATCTTTAATGTAGTTCACGTGTTATTCTCATTATAAACCCTGTAAAACTGATGGATTGCGTTGTTATTTTTCACCAGGTACCCGACAGGTAATGCATTTTCTGGCCCATCCCCTGTTGGTTCGGTTACGAGTAAAGGATTATGAAACAGCATTTGAGAAGCGGTCGGGGGTGCAGGGGATGCTCCACCCTCGGCCACCGCCGTTGAGGTGGCGATCCTTTGGTTGTTTGTGTTATTTTGTGAAAGGTGAAACATCTTGTTTGGGGTCCGTGTATCTGCCATATAAGCGGTGCCAAACACACCGCCGCGCCTGCGTCGATATGACAGAACAGAACGGTTGCCCGAATTGGGGCTGCTTTAGCCCGTATCCAAACTAGTACTACCGCTACCTTACCACTAGTCCGGTCCTATATGTAGAGCCCTACCGGAAATCGTTTAAGAACAATAGGCAAGGAACACTGTTTATGGCATACAAGACGCTTCATATGTGTACAGTCAAGTGTGGAATTGTTTTTTAAAAAACTCGCTAATACAATCCTAGCATTATACTAGTTGCTGATAAACTTCCATGTTGTGATATATGACCATTCACCGCTGATACGCGGTACGGATTGTGGGTGTCCTGGTACGAATTACTATTAAGATTATATTTTTATGTTCATTTATGTATAAAAAAACACCGCTTCATCGCATAAAAACAAAATCATAAAGATCTACTCCATGATTAAGTATAAAACGAATTAAACATTAACATAACACAATAAAACACAGACGAGGTACTTTCCGCTCAACATTAGCCTAGATGGAGGGCATGGGTAATGGAATACTCATTTTTTCAACATTTGGGTAATGTTCTCATCATCAAACCTATACCAAACAGTGTTAGGTCTTGTCCCAATACGTATTTTTTCTTCGACCGCCATAGCGGTCGAAGATTCTCATATATGGGCTTTCATACGAAAATCATTTCTGCCTCCGCTTGCCTTCCCTCCTCTCCTTCTCCTTCCCCTCTCCCCTCTCCCCAACGTTGAATTTGTTTGCTGTTATTTATGCACTGTGCTTCAAATAAGACGATAAATCCCATCGTGTGGATTTCAGTAGATTGTGAAGTGATTATCGTGTGGATTTTGAAGTGATTATAGTCGTATTTGAGTAAGATTCTGATAGATTTGAAAAACGGGCAAATGAATGAAATTTATCAGGCATGTGTCATAGGTAATTGGCACCTAACCTAACAAATACCTCAATCCAAAAACTCGAGAACATATCCTGCACAAAGGAAGTACGGGATGATCGCATGCAAACTACATTATAAGCCGATATGTCTTAATTTTATGACCGTTGTCTTACGTATGTGGTTCTGAGTTTTTTTTGTTTCTTAATGAAAATACGCGAAAACATTAAGTGAATTATGAACGCTTCAAAATTAATTACAATCATTAAGTTGAAGAATTCTACTAAAGGTTTGTCTCAAGTGGCTGCATAAGGAACTTTACCAGCGAGTCAGTTTCCTCGGAAATTGATGCTTCGCCACCTCTTATCTTCCTTACTCGAGACCGTTTTCATTTCTTAATGTCGGGTCTGATGGATATGGCACCATGATATATAGTTTCTACGCCCTCCAGTTTTCTTCTTCACACACGTTTTGCTTGCGTACTGTGCTCGATTTATTCGCATTTCTACTCATAGTTCATCTCAGATAAGAATGATTTTATTAAAATTCTTATCGATAAATCAAATCGTAAAGAATAATGGATGTGTTCCCAGATGGAATCATAATGCTATTGCAATTAAAGCTTGCTGATAGGATTTCAGAAGTGTCAAGGGAGCTCAGTAATAGCTGTCAGTATGCAGTTGACAGTATCTTCACTGTTGTAAGTTTCAGATTTCTTCTGCACGCCTTCTTTTAATGGGTAATACTGTAGGCATTGAATTACTATCGACCACTGACAAATTGGACTCATCTTTTTGCAGATCCTTCTGTCAATTCGTATAAGCATTTTAATAAGGAATAAGGAATCTGAAAAATGGTGCATAGAAATAATTAAACCGACATTTATTTCACATCTAGAATTTCTCTGTTCATAAAATCTACTGTGCTTTCTGGAGCATAAATACTTTAAAGTAACTTACTCATTTGAAGAAACGCCTCCTACTAGATAGTAATTGCGGAATTCTGTTAGAACGAATTTTATTGGGAATAAGATGTCAAATTCTTGAACGGAGCTATTGCTGTAGTTCAACAAATTACGAGCACTTATGTCTCCAAAGAAGATCTCTAGGTGACTTTTGCAATAACATGCTTACCCATAGATGAATCGTTAGAACTTTTATTTCCTCATAGATGGAAGGATAAAACAGCTTAGCCTAATCTTCATCTAAAGATGAATTTGATGGGCGGAAAAATATGAAAAGGTATAGAAAGACTGCCATTATATGATTACACATGAGTAACATATACCTTTTCAGCATTGTGTTTTCACTATTGCAAAGAATCGTCGCGAATGTCCCTTATTATTCAATTGACAGCATACAAATTGATGGAATCTCTTGTAGAGTAACGGTTAGATTTGTGTTACATTCGATTGCTTCAGAGTAATGCAGACTGTTTGATTTTCAGACATATTGGTGTGGATCTCTTAATGAGAAGCTAAAATAGTTAGACATTGCTTTTCTCGTATATTATCTTCAAATATTTGTTACTCAACAATTTTATCTGCTCAATCGAGATCATGAAAATTATCGGTAGAAATCTCCACTGAGCGATTCGCATAGACATATTAAAGTGAATTCGTAAATCTGATATTATGAAAGTACTCAGGAAGTAATTTTCTGGCCAGCTGACTTCAGTTGACATGGAATTTTTTTATAAAATTCAAATGTTGAAATTGGAGAATAAAAGAACACAGAACTGCACGTAACTTATCTAGTTGAATGTAATCATTTTTGCATAATCTTCGAAAAGCTGAAATATTCATTCTCCGATTCATGACAACACAATTTTCCTTCTATGTAAAACTTCATCTCCGTTACGAAATTTTTAACTGTTTCAATAAGACTTTCTCCGTTTTTAAATAATCCGACATATTCATTATTCAGATTAATCTGTGAGTTGGTTCTTTTTCAGAATAACCAATTATTCATAAATGGAGTCTATAAAGGTGAACTCAATGAGCAACAGGGCATTGAGCTTGCGAACTATCAAAGATTGGCGAACAGCTGGCAAAATCAAATGATCTACAGTTCACAAAGGGTCAGCGCTTAATAAATTCTGTAATTTTTTAAGCGTGTTGTTGAATATTACATGTGCATTTGCTGGAAAATATCGGCAAAAAGGATCGTAATCGAATTCCGCCTAAAAGATTTGATAACGTTTCGCTCAGCCGGTTTCACTTTAAACTGCATAAGCGTGTCTTTCATTTCATCCGGCAAGTTAATAATTTCCAAAGCTATATTTCCAAAATTCTTATCATTCCTCCATTAAGCATCTATTGTTTTCTCTTTATCATAGGTGAAATAATAGATCTTCACATTTAAAAAATGTATTTCGGTATTAACCACAAAACATAAAATTGCTTTCACGAAATATAAAATTGCTTTGATTTTTCCTATGTTGACATCTCCAAGAATTCATCGCTCCTGTACAAAAAACTCCCTCCATAGCAAAAATTTAATTCGCTTATCAAAATATGCCGTCGGTTTTTATTTTCAAATCCTCCTTATGTCTGGATGATCACAATCCAAATAGTTTTTTAACGTCTCTTAAAGCGGCTGAGTTTAGAGTCAATATGGTGGTGCATATCCATCCGGTTATGGCTACGGCTATGGTAGCGGCTATGGACCATATGGCCGTTATGGTGGCTATGGCGGTCTTGGTTACGGAAGTGGAATGTACGGCGGTCTTTACGGCGGTCTCGGTGGTTATGGTAGTGGATACAGAAGTGACTACGGCTTATCCAGTTTACTCGGCTATCCCAGTTATAGCAGTGGTTATGGCGGTGGCATTTTGGGTGGCTACGGAAGCGGATACGGCCTTTACGGAGGTGGTTATCCAGGTTATGGTGGGTACGGCGGAGGATACGGACTTACACCGTGTAGCGAACAACAGATGAATATGGTGTGGTGGTTTGGTCGGGACTCGATGGGAGTCGATGTACTCCACTGGTCGGTTGGCTCCCCTTCGAGTACACAAGTAAAAACACAATCGTATTATGTGTTTATGAACGAGTAAGCACGAATACAGATGAGGTTATAATACAACAGCTTCACAATACAAGTTCGTCGTTTCAATGGCACAATGTGACAATGAAGATTTGACCTCACGTATATTTGCCACACAAAGCGGGGTTTTCTTCTTTTATCGCGAGAGTCTCGAAATATGGGTGAGAGTTTTGCTCTCTTCGTTTAGCTGTCTGTTCGCTATAAATGATTATCGGGTCGTTCGAACTGGATAAAAGAGAACTCGAAATATCGAAAGTCTTAAACAGGCCTGATCGCGGGCTCGTCCACTTGTGCCCCTTCTGGATCGGTCACCGTTTTCGTCCCAAGTTTGATTGCTTGGTACTGCGGGCTCGCCACCCGTCGGACCTCAAACTTGGGTAATTAAAACCTTATATTCGAGGAAACAATGAAGCGATATGCGACACAACAAATACACATGATATAGCGAATCGTTGGAACTTCAAATAGGTCTAGCAAAGGCTAATATCTGGAGTAGAGAGATTGTAGGTCCAATGACCATTCGTAACAGAAACCGCATGAACAGTTTTTACAAGGGGATTAACTGAACAAGTACACAAGCTAAGAGTTGAATGAAGAATTCCATCGACATATATGAGAAGCTGAGCCCAATGCGTCTTCACTGTCGGTCATTGGGCGAGTTGAATGAGCGATTTAAGCTTGTGAGAGGCGTGAACTGTTGAGGGCGTTATGAGCGGCGTATCTGGTTTCATAGATCGGTGTCTTAGCAATTAGCGATAGTCAATGTATTCGTCGTGACTTGCTCTTCTTATGCCATTCATGATGCCGTCTTCGATTGATATCTCCCGCTCTCCAGCTGCATCGGTATTGTAAACAAACGTAGCGCTTTCGCGAATATTAATATCTCCGGCTCTTTAGCTGCATCGATATCGTAAACAAATATTCGCTTTATGGTTGCTCAACGGTGAATTAGCATTTAGCGTTAGTGACTGTATTCGTTGTGATTTACTCTTCTTAAGTTAGTCATGATGCTTTCTCTGACTGACATTTCCGGTTCGCCGGCTGCATCGATATCGTAAATAGATGTAACGCTTTCGCGAATGTTCGCGACACACCGCCAAAGCTGCCGTCATTTTGTGATCCCGCGCCGCATCCTCCACTTGGCCCCACCAGTTATGGAAGTTTAGGTGGTTAATGGAAGTCATGGAAGTTTGGGTGGTTACGGTGGATATGGTGGATACGGTGGCTATGGTGGGTATGGTGGTTACAATGGGCTGGGTGGATATGGTGCTTACGGCGGTTTGCCTGGTTATGCCGGCTATGGAGGTCTAGGTGGTCTTGGCACAGACGGAGGTTTATATAATCCCTATAGCCCGTTTGGGCGTTACAGTGCTCATAATGCCTATATGTCGTACTACCCGTCATCTTTATCTTACAACACTTTGTACGACCCATATACTGGTTATAACTTTTACAGCCCATATAGCAGGGGGATGATCTGATACGGCCTCTTTCTTAGCGCTGCCTTCAGCAGCAGTTATCCATTGTATACTGTAAATAAATCTGCGAATGTTCGCCGAAATTTTGTAATTCAATGGAACACTGGTAATTTATGTGGCAAGTTAATGTCAGTAAGTTACAAAATTATTGAGAACAAAACTGTTTTGAACAACTGAAAAATATAAATATTTATCCATACTCTCTCATGCATTCCTTTAATCTTTCAAAAAGGATTTCCGCAGATTCTTTATCATAAAGCTTCGCACAATTTCTAGAAGAGTTTTTGCTTACAAATCTGCATTGCAAAGATGCCGTATTAGCGCTGAAAGATTCATAAAGGAAATTGAAATTTTATGTGTAAAAATTTCGTAGATGATGAACTAGATCTGAGCAATGGCAATGTCGCTTCTCGTAAAGATAAAACAAAGGACGAATTTTTTGTGAAAAGAAGCAGGCCATTAGTGAATAATAAAGTACATCATATCCGAGACACAGTTCATTCCTTGCTCCGCAACTCCTGAGATCTTTTCAAATAGCGCATCCAAATAAAACTCACTGGCGATATCGCTGACAAATCTATGGCTACCAAAATTACTATATCTAGCGAGGAATCGTTGATAATACAACATATATATCCGCTTAAAATTTGAAATTCGATTGAAATTTTTGAGAAAGAAATCGACGAATGAGAATCACTAGATGCAAAGCCAAAAAATAAATGAATTATAACTTTGAATATATTTGCTAAATTTAGCGGTATTGGACCAATAAAGTTTTGTACGAGCGCATCGAGAAGAGTTAAAATTGAGTCGACGAAATTCGTTGATGATCACGTCAAACAATGCTGCGTATGATTCCTAGAATTTGCCTGTTCTGTTTTAAACAGATTTCTCCTCTAAAATTACGTATATGTTGAGATTCAATAGATTTACTTCACCGCCATATGGCACGTTTTGTCAATGGGTTTATTCCTTTCCGAATTCATAATGACGGACCCTTTGTGTTCTAACCTACCCTCCTCCCTTCTCCACCTCGTCAATGTCAATTCTCTCTTTCCATATTTTTATATCTGTAGACATGAGTGGGTATGATTTGAGCTTTTTTTCAACCTGGGTGGTGGAAATTTTATAAGTCATGTGGCTCAACAAGTCACTGCTTAGGACAATCCAATTTGAATCGACTATCTAAATAAATACGCTGATATGTGCCCTTCAATGTCCTTTTCCCACATGCACCAATACTCTTCCTTTCTTTTGCCGTTCCAGATAATGCAATTTCTCCTAAGTCTTTCCAAAACTCCAATCTCAAAAGAAGCATCGATTACAATAGTTCAAACGTTTTTGCAAATGTGATTAGCACTGTTAAAATATTTTGTATCTTGTTCTTTAGCCAACCGATAATTTTTATGAAGTAAACAACATAAGAAACAACATGATGATAATCATTGAACATTTTTTGAAACTCGAAACAACATTTCACTCATGGCCAACAGCAAGCAACAAGAAAGTATTTGTTTACATTGTTTGTTAAATAAAGCAGTTAATATTGTTTGCACTACGAATATAGTGATAGAGTGTTTACACTTTTCACACGCTTTCATTACGTAACAAGTTGGGAAATTTTCCCCAGGCGTAATGAAAAAATGTTTTTTTTTGCAAAGTATTTAAGTAAGTAAGAAACATAACCCCTCTGAACCGTCACTAAACAGTCGTTGTTTGACCATGCAGAAGGAAGCCTTTTATAGCGTTTCTCCCAAGAGTTTTTTCTAGTCAGTCACTTAATTATCTCTGAATTGTTTGAGCTGCTTATGAAAATTTGCGACATGATAATTGACGTTTCTTGGATACCACTCCATCAAAATTTGAGTGCTGGCACCCCTATCCAGTGAAATTTGGATGACAAGGCATGATTTCTTTGGCGAGAAGGTTAACCTTTGGACAAAAGGTTGAGCAACCTTTTTAGTTTATTTGTTAGGTGCGGCAGTGGAAATGTCTTTACAGCAGGTTGTAAATGATAATCCAACGAAACAGTCGGTGTTCGCTAGTTCCACTTACTCGTATTTATTCGGAAATTCCAAAGGAGGCGGGCAAAACGACGATCAAAAGATTTTACCGATTTCTGCATTATAGTAAGAGGCATAAGGCTCTGAAATTTCTAGCAAGAGTTCGAGAAGCGGGTCGATGTTGCTTGATTCCATGGTTCAGTGATCTCTGGCATAATGTCACCAAAATTATGAGGCTTTGAATTTTCCTTAGCTTTCCAGAAATGAAAATGCCACTTGATTCCCCAAATGAGGACTCTTTGCTGTCCTATGTACCCGACTACGCTTCGTGATTAAGAGTAAGCGGTTACGAAATAAAGAGTTATTCACACGGCTTAAAGGGAATCGGAGCTGTGAATATGGGTGTCCTCTAGCGGAATATCCACTTACAAGATTTATATCTTTGATTCGAAATACCCTCTTTGGAGGTTCGTATTTTAAATCCACGCAACAAATCAAAAATACACAATATTAGATGCTCTCATTCAATTAAGTCGACATGAGAAACTAAGTAAAACCTCTGCCCTCCACTACAGCACATTCATTTGCAAAACACTTCGTCGCCTCACGAGATTCGAATGCAGGAACTTCCACATAATGGAAAACTTGAGGGGATATAGAGAAGCAAGTGAAGAAATGGGAATGATTTTTTGGAACTCAAATTCAAAAACCTTGGATATTGAAGTTGCAGATTCCATTCAAGTCGGTACGGTTGAAATTATGCTGGTAGGGCGAGGTTCACCTATTTATTTTGGCTAAGAGAAAACACTTAATATAGCTACTTGCTACATTAACGCTACAACCAAGTAAATAGTTCCAGTGAAGCGAGCTATCGTTTTATGGGCTATTTATGCGCTTACTTCATCAAAACAGTCTCAGCATTGGTCACTGCTCACATTCACGAGCAACTCCTCCACAAACACAATTATTGCATTTATGAGCAATGAAGCGTATTTTTGTTGTTTCACATGCAAACGATGATCGAAGCAGAAAACTTAATAAAATGCAAATTAAATACGAATATGAATTCACACTGAGCAGAGATCAATGAACATTTGACAGTGAGGGCAAAGATTAGTAAGCTTTGATGCTATCAACATCGTAAGCATTAATCAGCCAAAGTTTAGAACTTAAAGCCCTCCATAGCAACCAATAAACGAAGGAGCGAATAATAGCATCAAATCTATCCCGTTTTTGATCAACTACCCCTTCGCAAACATTCAAAAATCAAACTTTCGCATGCCCGGCTAAACGTGTTTTTTTTATCGCATATGGAGATAAAACTGCTATAAGAAGAAGTTTGCATATAAGTATCAATAAGATATCAAATCAATCGATGAATGGTAAGACCATTGTCTGGAGCTCGATGAAAGGATATCGTTGATGCAAAAGAATATGCAATATTTAAATTTCAGGGGTGAGAAATGAAATGAAATCTGTTTTGAACACTCTTTTTGGTATTCAAGGGCTGAATCCAAAAAATCGTTCCTAGATCTAGTTTGCCCGCTGTTTATTCGACCTGCGAACTGTTGTTCAGGAAAAAACAGACAAAAACAAATTCACATCGTACAATCACTGCTACTCAATATTCAATTGAGACATAGGCAGAAATGGACGACAAATGCGCAAAACGAAGCTCAAATCAAGGAAATCATTTTTGATTTCCATACACTTCAAAAAATAGCTGATGTTTGCAGAAATTTAAGCTTTGAATAGTTTTTAATGCATATTTCCCACACCTGTTTTCAAGCAGTGAAAGACCAAGCAGAGACGGATGAAAGGATTAGAAGAATGAGGCCAGCTAGATGGACAGTTTTTGCAAACATCCACTTTCATTTTCACAAAATATGTAACAAAATTTCTAACGATTCACGTGGAAAATACCTAACCACCACTGTAAGGGCAATTTCCACTCCACTGCCTTCCTTCGGACGCAGTCGTCTGTTATATTATGTAGTCGACAGGTGCTTATGTAGGATAAAACAATAAAATACAGTTCACTTAAAAATGCGACACTATATTCAACAAATTCTTGCTAGAAATGTTGAAATAATGCAAGGCTTAAATAGGTTCACGCAGTATTGTTAGCCTCAATGAAGCAGTCAAAGTGAGAAAAAACCAAGAAAAGAAACAATCGAAGTACCTCGGAGACATATTCGTAAGCCGAACACTTTGATGGGCGCTTCGTCGTGTTGCCGCACAATGAGGAATACGTTCAATCGGATTGCACAGATCCGTATTGCATTGACATCTGGTTAGCGTCGAGTTGAATGGTATGCGGTGTGTATCACATCCAGTAAACACATCATTATTGCATCCAGAGATCCAGAAACTTGATGCACCTTCGACGTGGGCGATAATGCAATAAGGTGCAGGTGATACGCAACGGACCACCCTTGGCAGACAGCATCTGCCAGCGAGTGTGAGCCAACTTTCTTCATAGATTCGTTCACCTTCACAACGCCAACAACGCAACGCACGGGCCGACGATGTAAGCAGCACGAGAAGAGCTCGAATCATTACGGAATATGTGGTGCAGAAACCCCAGTTCATCACAAAAATACAGAACTAGGATGGAGAGTTCAACGACTATTTTGCATGAGCATGTAGACACCTTAGAGTTTTGCGCTCCTGAAATCATTTGCTTACTGGCAGAAAAGAAATTTATGCAGATCAATGTGACGCTTAGTATTGAACAGTTAATGATAGAGGGTGGATGTAGAGAAGGTAGAAATGAAAGAGGAAAGGAACATTCGTGCGATCGCTCCTCGCTTCAGCAAGGAGGCAATTTTTAGCACCTCACTGGGTGTTTTCGAGATTTTTGTATTTTTTTTTCTGGAGAAAGTGAGGAAAATGCGCTTTATTAAACTGACCTTAAAGTAAAGCTTCCTTTGTTCGGCCTCTCCTCAAATTTTCTAAATGTCAATTTTTTCTGATAAATTTTGCCAGGAGTCCTTAGGACTAACCATCGTTTAGAAATATTGAGTACGCTAGTGTATGGGTTCATAAAGAGGTTGTCGCGAAAATTCGCGAAAGCGTTACATCTATTTACGATACCGATGCAGCCGGCGAACCGGAAATGTCAATCAGAGAAAGCATCATGACTAACATAAGAAGAGCAAATCGTAACGAATACAGTCACTAGCGCTAAATGCTAATTCACCGTTGAGCAACCATGAAGCGCATATTCGCGAAAGCGTTACGTCTGTTTACGATACCGATGCAGCTGGACAGCCGGAGATGTCAATCAAAGACGGCATCATGAATGGCATAAGAAGAGCAAATCACGACGAATACAGTGACTATCGCTAAATGCTAATTCATCGATGAACAACCATGAATAACACTGGACGCCCTCAACCGTTCACGCCTCTCACAGGCTTAAATTGCTCATTCAACTCGCCCAATGACCGACAGTCAAGACGCACTGGTCTCAGCTTCTCATATATTTCGACCGAATTCTTCATTTAACTCTTAGCTTATGTATTTGTTCAGTTAATCCTCTTGTAAAACTGTTCATGCGATTTGTGTTACGAACGGTCACTGGACCTACAATCTCTCTACTCCAGATATTAGCTTTTACCGGACCTATATGAAGTTCCAATGATTCACCATATCATGTTTATTTGTTGGGTCGCATATCGCTTCATTGTTTACTCGAATACAAGGTTTAATTACCCAAGTTTGATATCCGACGGGTGGCGAGCCCGCAGTACCAAGCAACCAAACTTGGGACGAAAACGGCGACCGATCCAAAAGGGGGCACAAGTGGACGAGCCCACGATCAGGCCTGTTTAAGACTTTGATATTTCGAATTTTCTTTTATCCAGTTCGAACGACCCGATATTCATTTATAGCGAACAGGCAGCTAAACGAAGAGAGCAAAACTCTCACCCGTATTTCGAGACTCTCGCGATAAAAGAATAAAACTTTTCTTATGTGGCAAAGTTATGTGAGGTCAAATCTTGATTGTCACATTGTTGCCACTGGAATGCCGAACTTGTATTGTGAAGCTGTTGTATTGTGAACCTCATCTGTATCCGTGCTTATTCGTTCATAAACACTACCATGATTACATTTTCACTTGTATACTGGCAGAGGATCCAACCGATCAGTTAAAGTTCATCGACTCCCAACCAGTCAATGCCAAGTCACCTGTTGTTCCCAGTCAACAATAAACAATCCATTTGCTGTTCACTCAAAATCCATTTGCTGTTCGCTGCAGAGGTAAAGGCAGTAGATGGAGGTCAGGTGAAATCGAATGCACCGAGTAAACTAGCTTCTAGAGCAATCTTCTAGGCCAATGCAAATATGCATGCTCAAAAAAAAGCAATGGTATTTTCGAAAGACATCTTCACTGAGTAACTTGAAAAACTAAGTAAAATATATGGCAATACTAAGTCACTTGCAAATCTGATCTCATCGCTTTTCATTACAGCCAAAACCACATCCGGTTTTTTTTAAACCAATCAGTGCAATGTGTGCCGCAACCGAATCTTACGTATTTGTCCACATTTTCCCGACGCAGTTGGTGATAACCATGAGAAGTGCATAATGCACATAAGAATTCGATGTCCATTTCTTGATGACGACTTATTGCTATGCCATAAAACTCATTAATTAAATGGAAATAGGAAAAGTTTTCGAAGAACAGACATAAATATTTTTTTCATCGAAGGAAGTGGAGAGGATGAATTTTTGATAAAACTTTTAAATACCGCTTTTCAGTTCTGATAAGCTCGTTGCGCAGACTGTACTGGACATATGAAATATTTTCAATAGATAAAAAATAAAAACAAATTCACATCATGAATACCGCCTTGCAAGCTCACTTTCATTAAGGGAAAATGGGCACTAAATAATCAATAAAAAATAACTCAATAAAAATTGACAAATAGGTGCAATTGAAATCAAATTCTGCGCCTGTTGCTTAAACGCTTTTGTCATTCTGCCACATACGCTACTGCTATGCGACTTAAATTTAAAGAAATAAGCTTCTGCGACGACAAATTTTTGTTGCTTTAATAAAGATTCGTTTTATGAAAATTTTGAGTGAAACTCGATGAATGTTTGTAAATGAGAAGCGCAACAATTTCGATCATATGACGAAGCATTATGATGGATGCTTGAGAAGCTTTTATTTTGACTGACGCCGTGACAAGCTATGATTTTTATGACACATAAGCAGGGTCTGGCCAACCACGTAGCAAAAAATTTAAATCACAGCTTACGTATGGGATAAAGGAACCCTTATTGGACTATACAAGAAAGTGCACGTGGACTATGAATATTTGTTTTCAAATTCCTGGAAAAAATATAGCAATAAAGTATGATTTCTATCATAAATTGAAATATTTACGAGGAGTTATTCGGTAACAGCCTTTTCACTACAATAAAACTAGAGTGTATGAAAATTTATATACATTGTATCATTATCAAAACGATGCCCACTATCAACTAGCCTCAAGAAGAATATAGCAGCCTCTTTTGAAGTCTGGTAGTGGAAACTCGGAAAAAATATAATGATCGCTATGTGAAAAAGAACGCATTTTGGTGAATAGAGGAAAATGCATTTTTGAAGTTTAGTTCAGGATATGGGGGGGGGGGGGGAAGAAAGAGAAATACGAAAAAAAGAATACTGTTACGTGAGCCCATGTAAGAAGACAAAACGTCGCCTTATAGTCTTGAACTGAAAAAGATGAGAAAGCGCCTGAGTTTACCTATATGGTTTCAAAAACTAATAATTGCATCATATCTAAGCAACATTGTTTCCCTCTAAACAGCACTTAATTAAAGTTGAGCTAGCGCCTGAAATCCTTGGATTTTCAGAACCTGAGCCGTAGTCAGATGGCAAAGATTTGAAGATTTGGAGGATTTTTGGGGAAAGAGCCTGAAAAACAGGGTTCTCATCTCTTTTTCTAATGAAACCTTTTGCGAGTAGCTCAGGTGAAGCCATTCCTAACAACTTCACCACCCAAATTTCGCTCTCAGTGTATAAATGTAGTTGCCGGTAATTTGCCAACTGCTGAACCACAAACTTCGGGAAAATTAGTGGACCGCACAATTCCATTTCCAAAATAATTGAGCGGCTGAATTTTCATGAAGTTAAAGAGGAAATCCTCAGATAAGATCTGGAATGTGATCTCCTCGAAAAATTACTTAGAATAATAATTTAGCTAGATATTCATTCGCGATAATTTAATCACCTCTTTCGCTGAAAGAAAGATAAATTTCCACAGGATTTATCTTTATAAGAGACCCATTCTCAGAATGGAGAATATTCAGTAGATTCCCCGAGGAAAAATCAAAAACAGATTACAGCCTGAACGAAAATAGCGCATTTATAAGGCAATTTTAACATCCACCCAATACTGAGCCACTATGATTATTAAAGTTTGAAGCATTGATTCTCTCAGCTGGTCGATGGCTTTCTAGATTAGCATATTCAGAGGAGCTGAAAAATGCCCTTGCTTTCGCTATGCACGTGGCAGAATACTTCGCCGGTTAAAATTTTCTACATTCCCTTCACTAAAACGAAAAATCATGTTCTTACAAGTTATGATATTTTTGGATACTTCCGGTTTCTGTTCTGTTTTTCGGGGTTTCCATATCTGTCGCGATTTTGTGTCTACACGTATTGTCAGTGCAGCTTCTAAAAATCCTAGAGCTTTGAAATTTGGTAGATGTACTCCACAACGCAAAAGAATTTCCCAGTGCAGACTTATCAGCTATCAGTTGGTGATATATATGAGGTTGCTAGTTCACGGCTCAAAGTTTTCTCTTGAGTAGTCTGCTGGAAATCTGGAAATATGAAATTTAATATGCACTATTTTTGATCCGACAAGGTTGTGCCCTTTTAACCTCATCTCTGCTATTTTCTCGGTTGGTAGATTGTATCAGCGTAACAGTTGATAACCAAAAAATTGTACCCCATAGGTAGAAAATTTTGTGTTTATGATCCTTTGGGTTTTGGGCAATTCAGGCAGACAAATTCCGCTCACAAAATGTTACCAACTCACCAGTGGATAAATTAAAAACAATTTACTCATGAGTCGTCTCTCATTGGCCCTTTGTTGATGGCTGTTCTTGTTCGTCGATATCAACTTTATCAATGTAAAAAAGATTTCGCGTCAGTATTTCTGAAGTATTTCTCTTGTTGTTAAAAATGCCTTCTTTTGCTGCCCTATTTCGCACCTTCCTGGTGGTGATAAAAGATCGTCTGTACCTCGAGGGCAGCCAGCAGAGAGTTTAAGGCCGAAGATCAGGTGCACATAACGTCAGAGCTTCAAAAGAATATGTCTGAAGTAAAGTGTCTTGAATTGATCTAGAGATCGGCATACGGAGATTTTCTGACCACTACAAAATGTAGACATACTGAAGTTTTGCAATAAAAAGTATGCTTAAAATACCTGAGTCAGAAAAGGAACTAAACCCTTAATAATCTTCCAAGGTCATCAGAAGGTTCAACAAGAAAGATTCATTCTATTGTGATGAAGTTATAAAATTTTAAAAGAACAATGCGAAATTTGTATGAGAAAGTTCTGTGACGAAAAGACTGACGAAAAGAAAGTATATGAAATCAGTCATGTGAAGAAACTAACGCCTCTTGTGACGCATCATTAAAAATGCTTTAGGTCCCAGCAGACACGCCTTCCACTCAGCAACCACGAAGCTCAGTCCCTTGACTCGATTTTGCATCAGGCTACGTACGACCGGCACTCAACTCAATTTAACAAAATGCTACAAAATAAAAATATTGAACCTTTTATTCGATTAGAAGTAGCCTTCTTATGAAATACTGTTGAACAACATTTATTATTATAAACAATACCCCTCCATTATTTGTATCTTTACCAGTTGTCTCCAAACACTGCTCAAAAAACATCCTTAACATTTGCTCTTTGTCCTGAAGTTTTATTCTCCCCAAGGAACTCCGTCGAGCCACCTTCAATGTCCGATTAGGCTTTTCAAGGAGAAAATGTTTTAAATTAAAGCATCAGAAGAGGAGAAATATGCTGAAAAAGGTGGCATGGCATGCACTCTTGCTTTTCGCTCACTCGGTCACTTGGTCTCTTAAGTTACTAAAATGTAAAATATCCATAATGTTTCCATATTTTAAGTGATCTGATCAACTCTTTAAATCTTCCAGAAAAAATTCGTTTTCTCAGAAGCGTTTGGCCTGAAACGAAATCTCAATGGGCGTAAAATGTAATGCAGGTAAATTTCCCCACCTTTGAATGGCCATAATTTCTTTGAAAGTTGGCAGATCGATGTGGAATGGACAGTAGCAGGCTGCCCTACGCCCTACTTGTTGCTTACCGCATAGCCGAAATTTTTGCGCTTCATGCATATAAGCATCACATCTATGCGTGCACGTTTATACCAGTCTCTTTTTTCATCAGGTAATATGAATTCTTTGTGATTTACGAAATTGAATAAATCTTCGCATCAGCTCACTTTTTAAACATTCTATCACTGCAATCTTCCCAAGAAACTATGGACCCTCAAAGATGATTTGATATTCGCAATATACGAGTAAATTTCTCCTTTAATAAGTATCTATCGCTTATGAGCAAAAATAAACGATTTTTCGAACACTTATTGATACAAATGAACATTTTGGTATGGTTTTGGTATTGGTCTGATTGGTCGAATATTCAAAAGCACCCTCGCTCCCTCCACCTCATAGCCTCCCAACGCTTCCTTATGCTATTTCATATATGCATAAAACTTCAGATGTTTTTTATTCGAGTTGACATGACCCAGAATGAAAGTGCAAACTCAAATATATGACTCCTTTGAGACGTCATAAAAAGAAAGCAAAAATCATGAAGCCACTTTTGCTAAATGTGCTAGAGGCTTCAACACTTCAATGTACACAAAATTGCGATTGATAGTTCATTGAGGAAGCCTAAGATTATGGAAGGAAATTTAATCGAAACAAGGCTGATTGAATTCCTTTGCAAGATAGGAGCAATCTGAGTTGCCAGAAAGGTTCGATGCGAAGAGAAGGAAAATAAAAAGAAATGATCCGTGCATGATTCGAAAGGTCAAGTTTTATTCTAGAACTTTCGAACACTTCGACTTGAATAAAAGTCACATAAATTCGCTTGCCTATGATGTGAAATATGTTTGTTATATCTAGCGGAAAAACACCTAAAGCATCACTTCTATATTCCATATTGTACAGAGAAGGTAACATCACCAATACAGGTAAATTAATCAGTGAATTATTATTATACGAGCAGAGCGTCTCGCGTAAACTTTAGAAACAATAAAGGTCCTGTACACATGTACGCTGTTCTTGTTGCTCTCTAAATGGCCAAAACGACGAATTCCTGCAACAATACTCACTAAATTTCATTGATCCTTTAGCATTACATGGTAGAATATTCCACTTTAATTTCAGCTTTTTGGTCAAAATCATAGATACATTACTCGCAGATTCATATTTGACCATCGAGTTGGCATAGGAAGTTTATCATTAGTATTCAAGTCTAACATAGCTCCTATTTTATTAACTGAAGTCGTATGGACTCACATTGTCACCAGGAATTGTAGCTAGCCATTTCAAATTGATGCCAAGACTAATAAGGATCGAGTTCTTTTTTCTGGCCTCTCATATGAAACTTTTTTCTGGCCTCTCATATGAAACTATTACTTTTGTGAAGCATAGCCATTCAGTTCGTCTACATAAATGGGATACTACCAATGCAATGGATGTACTTCTCTATCAGTTCAAATGAATGCTCTCGAACAATATACGGCAGCAAGAAAAAGAATAGAAAAATCTCTGGAGTTCTCCGAAGTTGAGTGTACTAGATCTAAATCAAGACATGAAGTGGAAAAAATCCACTTATTCATCACTTAGGGGTTTGAGTGTCTGCATGATTCCATTATATGCTCAAGCGAGGATTTTCGATAAAATTTGCATAAGTAGGCATTCGAGTCAGCGATAAGTACTCTTCAAGCATAACGACGATAAAAAGTTGCACAGCCACGTTATGCATTTTCTCATGACTTCAAACTCAATCAGGACCTAACAACAGAATGATGAGGTGCCACTGTTCGAAATTGCTCTACGATTCATTTATGCGAACGGCTTACTCTCTAAAGGGAAAAGAGTGCTCGCGTAAGTTCATCAGCGGCCACGGACGACGTAACAACAAATGGCATTCGAAGGCAGCCTTTCCAGACAGAAATTTCATTTCCTACGAATTCATCGGTATGAGGGGACCTATCTTAGAAGAGAGGGAGAGAAGAAGGGGGGAACAGAGACGAACAGTAGAGAGAGACTGATATGAGATGTACCTTCCGTAATGATATATCACAAAGTTTAAAAATAAACCTAATCGAATGAAACGCTTTTCCCAAGAAATTATTTCAACAAAAAAATTTCATTTTTTCCCAAACACAGGAAATCTACCAAAAATTAAATCGTAGTGCAAATTCTTCCAGTCCGGATAGTAAATCAATAATGGTGTGCTTCTTCCGATGAGATAATTTGGATTTCATTATTATATGTTAAATCCTCTTATTGACATTTTTTTATATAGAAATTATCCTCTTTTCTCCTTTATGATCAAAATTTACTCAAAATTTCCGATTCTCAACTGCTCTCAGAAAGATAAAAACGTTCGATAGAGCATACCAAATTTCATGCACTCCCTTAGGGCCATATGAAATCTGTGTTTGTTGATAAGGCTTGAGAAAAGACGGCATATCCGCATTGCAAAAAATACCAACCAAGAAAGTTGCATCCCCGAAATAATGATTCATAGTCTGGATCACTTTATTACCACTGCCATACATATGATTATCATTTTATGGTTGATCACTTGATTCTGATATCGTCAGCGCTTCTCGGTCGTAAGCGAAATTGGTTGTCACTGGCTAATGTTCATGAATATGCCATTAACAGCCGCTATTTCTAATTGATTGCCGCGATGGACTCCGCGATTATCGATAAGAATACTGTTACAAACGGTGCTTTTTGGAAAGTAAAAACACTTCTGATAAAAGAAACTAAGTTCAGAATTTTGTTATTACTTTACGAATCATATATTCGAAAATCGCCTATTTCCAAGAGGCGAAAGGAAGAATAACGAAGTACATACAGCTCGTCGCATGAGGATAACTTGTAGATCTATGGTCATTTAAGTCAGAATTTTGCTCCGGGAACCTGTGGGCATAAATTAAATTCGTAACGCTAGCAAAAGAATGTTCCTCGAGAAAAGTGAATCGCCATTCGAACGGCACACCGGAAATGTAATCGAGTTTGAGCGTCGCTCGTTGGGCATTCCTAAATGCCTACTTGCTTGACATCACTCAATCATTGCATTTGAGCAATCAACAACGCCGCATCCACAAAACCCCTTCCTTTATTACCCTTCTATGTGCCACGACGACTGAAATTTCGGGATTATAGATGGAGGAAAGGAAGGAAAGCGAGCAGAAATTATACATCTGTAATGAATGCTTTCTTGTCCACAATGGTTTCGAATTCAGTTCTAATAGCTGCCGCCAATCGCTCATCGGTGTGCTGCATTGTAGATAAAGCAAATTGATAAGGCATAGGTATGAAAACTTTGCAAATGAAAGCGGTCCAGTAGTTGAATCGACACAGCATTCGTTCTGAATTCGGAAAGCCCTGTGCAGAGGACATTGCTGCAAACGACGCCTCTACTCACTATCAAACAATGGTTTCATTTGAGTATAAGTCAGACTAAACTTGACTTTATTAACGAAGGTGTGCTATTTGAAAATAATAGTAGTGGCGGCAACACTAATAATAATGGTAATAAGTAGCAGTACTAACAAATAATAACAATGATAAGTAAACAAATAAATAAATAAATAAATAAATAAATAAGTAATAACAAACGTCATAATAATATTCATAATAATAACGACAACAATGATAATTTTTCTTTCTAGCAGCACAATAGTTAACACCAATCGCTCGTGGTACCACTATCTGGTCGGCAATTGCAGATTTTGAGTTGAGTGGTAGCGACGAATGAATTCCGATTTTTTACATGTCTCATATCAAACCCCTTAAGTCCTATATATATATAGCTGGTTCTTCTGCTGCCGTTATGGATGGCTTCGATAATGATATATAATGAGGGAAGAAGTGAAGCTGCCGTCTAGTATCTGATCGATAAATTTTCGAAACTTAATAAAACCTAGAATAATCATTTGAATCCACTAGCATCTCGCGTTATGATTCTCGATTTCATCGTATTTCCTCCGATAGATGACTCGCATGCTATTATTTAACGCTCCTTGCAGCATCAATAAGTTTTCACCAGTGTTTACTGAACGAGGGGAGGAAAATAAATGTTGACAATGCGTCAGCAGAGAAAGTCTTTGCATGAAATATTAAAAAAAAAACAGAATCAAGTACTAGTGCATAAATTCTCGCTTTTATAAAATAAATATGGTGAATACATGTTGAGGTTTAACATCGAGATAAAGGTAAAACATTCGCGTGAACACTTTATCAACCACAAATGAGCTGCAGCCGTATGAAAAAAAGTTGTAGAATACGTGGGCTGTAATGTATTTAAGTTTGAACAAATGAATGATTTGAGAATTGAGAGAAGATCAAACGTCCTAAGGATTAATGACGTAAGGTAGCAATTGGCAATACGGCAACAGTGAAATAAAACAATAAGCTATAGCGGCAACCCACCCCAAAAAGCGAAAAATTCCAAATGAAATCAGTTCAGAAAGGTATGAGTGCATAGGAGCTAGAAGAAAGATGGGAACGATGAAAACATATAACTCGGGTGGTGCAAATGAGAATGAATCCTCACATATGATTATAAATATCCACTAATGACTCAACAGCACAACGAATTGCCCAAAAACTTTTATGCAGCGACAGATGCGTGAAATAATGCTGTCTGTAGACCTCTTTTCTGCAAGTTGTGTATCAGAGGGCATATGAGGAAACCATAGCTGATTAAAGTATTTCACTACAGATCTGCAGTAAACAAGAAGGCTAGAAAGTGTCCCAAACATCGCAGCAATGTGTTTTCCATGCAAACTCTTTCAGTGCTCATAAAAGGGATTGTTAAACCACACATAAATCATAACTTAACAATTGAAACGAAATTTTGCGGTCACTTATGCATTACATTTTGAGCTTAAGGGTCTCGATTTCATGAAAAAGTTGCAAAAGCAAAGTCGTCGGTTGATTCCTTGAAAATCTCTTCGTAATTCGCTTGGTTAAGGCGACTTTCACAACCACCGCAGCATCATAAAAAAGCTGTGAGGTTCCGTAAATGTTGTAAAGTTGCGAGAAGGGATGCATTGCTCGCTTTCTGAACGGAACACGCTTTTGTCTACCGCCGAAGAGCAAGTTTCACTCAATGTTACATCATAGGTGAACTTAGAAGTCTTCGAATTACTGATGTCTTTCCAAAAAAAGGTCTTTTTCGTCTCGTGAACGAAACCTATCCGCAACTTACTTTGGAAAATCAGGAATCACGACCATCGTAGGATCGCAACAAAAGTTACGAAATATTATGATTCTGAGAACGATCAAGATTCCAATTTCTTAGCGAATCATCCAGAGTAATGAAATTGAGATATTTTATTTTCATGGCCGATATTCGCCTTTATCCGCTTGCAAGCAGTGAATATCATAGCTGCGGGCTTGTTGCTTAGAGCGCTTATTACCTCCTTTCAAATATAAACAATATCGGTGGACCCCCTCATGTTTTCATTTCTTAAAGAGGCCTTTTAGCTAGTTGCTTGATCGTCAAGAAATAACTTTAGTTTATACTTCTTCATTTCATAATTCGTCATTTCAAGAGTTTGTTCACTTTAATTATTTTCTGAGGTATGAAAAGAGGAAGAATTTTCTTCCTCTAGAAATTATCAGAATATTGTTGTATATTATTTTCCGCAACATACGCATATCGTAAAACCACTCTTCTTATTGACAGGATTGGTGCTGTTTGGCATATACTAAACCTTTAATGAGTTATCTTGCGTTTTGATCCAGTGCTAATGATCATATTGCTTTTGATGGTATAAAATTTTTAGGGAGTATTTTGCTGTTTTAATGAAATATTTGTGAAATATGAAAGATTAATCGAGTTGAAACGCGAAACATTCATCCAGAATGGGTCTCAGATCCTTGATTTCATTTCTGATGATTATCTGAGCGACATTCTCGAAAGTGATGTACTTTATTGAGGCTGTGCAACGAACTCCTTTATCTACTGGCGATGGTATTAGGCCGCTTTAACTTCAAGTTTTCCTTGTTACGGTGCGCACTAGTTTTAATGGCTTCTTTTTGCATTGCATTCCCTAAATTGCACTTTCAATCGGTGATCCCTTTTTTTCCACGTACATTATTTGTGTATTATCCACAAATAAGGCGATTTGCCTTTCAGCGTGGACAAATCGAAAAGAGAGAAAATTAATAAGATCAAATATAACGTTCCGATCGGTGAAACATCACTCTTAGCACATTTGGTGCCAGAATACTTTCCCCTTAAAAGATCTTTATTTTTGTTCATTTTAAGCACTGTTGATAAATTTAACGTCCTCTTTATTGCAATTCATCTATTATTATTTCGCGACAGTGAATATGGGTTAAGTAAATCATATGCAATGGGGAAATTTAGTTGTAGCATACAAGAAATTTCACGATCCCATTGTTGCGTGGATTTTGTCAGCAATTCTGATTGGTCCGATGGTTATTGAATATGATTTGTGGAATATTCACTACCATGGTGGCAATGTCGATTCGATGGCATTAAATGCTTATGTGCTCTAAGAAACGTTTTCATAAAAATTGTTAGTGATAAAACTCTATTCCCTCAAATTTCAAAAGTTTACTATTTCACATAAAAAGTTTTACTATTTCACATAAAAAAGCATGATGAGACTATGGAACAGTATTGCAGAATTACTCAAACGATTTAAAGTCACTTCAGGTACAAAGCAAATGTTCTCAAGGATCTGATCTACATCTTCAACAGATCATAATGTATGAGGATTTGTTTTTAAGTTAAGCGAATAAGCCAAGAACGTTCGATGCTCTACTTTAACGTTACTCATGCATACAAAGGACGTTTGGTAACCAAAATGTTCCAAGGAATCAATCCTTCATCACTAAGGTGTTCTTTGAAACATCAATTCGCTCGGTCATATCATTATGATCAATATTCTGGATTTATTACCTTGTATTGATCTATTTAACGCAATAGGGAGTTGGTGATGTCGTGAATTACCCAATATCAGGTGTATGAAGTTAGGTCCTGTCAGCGCTATGTGCGACCTAATGTGGTGTGTTATCCGTAGCGAAAGTAAAGAGGTCGTTCGCCGGAAACGTTTCATCGGTGCAGTGGACGCTACTCGGTGGGTTGAAATAGCGCTTGTTGCAAACGTGGCCAAGTTAATGTTGACGATAAATTCTTCACGCCATAAAACATATTTATGATTAAACCGGAGTTAGGTTTCTTGGTTGCCAAACGTTTGAACAACAAAACTTCCTATTACTTTCCTTTCTCCATACAGTCGCGACCAGGAAAACTCAATATTGCCGTGCAATCTCTGCTTTGGTGTCGTAAAAAGCGGAAGATATTGAGGTATCTGAAAATTTATCACATTTGAACTTCACAACTCTAGAAAGAGAAAGAAGTAGAGGGATCTGAAAACGGTGCAGACGAGAAACAGAGCGCTTTCTAGCGCTGGACCACATTTTGAATCTGAGTTACTAATTTCGTTCGAACAGCTGAAGTAAATTTCCAGCTGAAATAAGCGAATAGCCGAGCAAACACAGCTTCAACAACGTGTGATTTTTTTGCAATCAAAAACATAAAATTAACTGAATTGAAATAATTTGGCAAAAACTTTTAATGTTACAATTCTTTAAAACTTTGGCCAGAAACGTTAAATGCTGGTAAAGACTTGCAAATAGCAACCGAAAAACTTGAGATTTAGTAGGCTGCCCTGCTATCGTTTCTAGATTCATGGCTACATCATAACATGTTTCAAATAAATAAATCATTGAATGAGTAAGGGAAATTAGAATTTACGAAGAAAAGCCTCTGGTAACTCATTACAGTCGCTGCAATAACTTCATTTAATTTTCAGTTTGAAATATTAGACCGAACGGATCACTCCATGCAGTGATATCTATACTTGAGGAATGAAAACTTAATGCAGCACTCATCACCTTCCCTAATAACGTAAATATGTGCCGACAAATTCCCTTACAACGAGTCACACTCTTGAGAGCAACGGATCAGCGTAGGTCTTCCAAAGATTCACAAAGAATGCTAGAAAAACTGACATAATGGATGAAAAAAAAAATAAAGAAAGAGAGCGCGGCGCTATCTTAGCGAAGAAATTTCATTACGGTTAAAAAATAAGAAAAGCAATTTCTAAGTATAGCTTTGCGCACTACTTGAAATGGAGGTAACCTTTTTTACTTCGACAAGTTAAAAAAGAAAAGATGGATGAAATTTCTTGCTCTCAAATATCAGCAAGAAGAGGTTCATTACTTCACGAAAGATTTGCTCATCCACACGACTGCAGCATGTTTAAAATTTAGTGGATGCAAAATAAATTTTTAGCATCATAAAACATTTAATGACCTACGAAAAATTCGAATTCTTAAAAGAAAATGATACCGAAACGTTTCCGAGGAAAACACAAAAGTACATTTATTGTTTGTAAATGCAGTAACGAGAACTCAGGATGGATGAGGAAATCGCAATTGCTTCAACATTGATTTTAAAACATCAAGGAAAGATTGAGTCATCAAATTTTGATTTTCCAATTTGTCGAGTTAGTAAATAATATAATTGTGAAAAGTGCAGCATATCGGAATCCGATTATTCCTTACTTCACCGATTTCTACGTAGAGATAATGGATGTCAATAAGTGTTCCCAGCATGAAGCCGTAGTTATCATCGCCTACGAGAGAAGCTGGCATGTAACTACAAAGAACAAAATTGTTTATTCGTCAGCACATTGCAAGAAACATGAGCTAAAATGGTGTGACAATGAAACAAAATGAAAGATCGGAGGCAATGTTAATTTATTTACTAATAATTTACGAAATGATAATGTCAGCCAAAGAAATCGGCGCAATATGTGCTTTTTGCACCTCGTTCATCTCACCGAGAAATCCGTTCAATGTGGAATACATACAGAGTTTTGAGATTATTAACTGCGTATAAAAAGGTTATGGATCAACAAAATACTACGAGCTCATCCCGTGGTGTACATCAATGAAACTTCGTTGCTCGTATTCCTTCAGTGCTTGCCGAGTTGCAACTATCAGAGTAAACACACACATACAGACACTACCCTGCCACAGGTCTATGCAAATGCAAACGTATGTATGCAGAGACATAAAATTTAGAAAAATGGAACGCAACAATTAAGTGCACTAAAAGAAACCGTCGTAATTCAAAAAAAGCCATCAAATTCGACCATCATATCTAATGACGTAGTTTCATCAGAATCCAGAAAAACCGAATAAAAAATTTCAAAATAAAACAACTCATCGATTCCCTCACAAAACTTCACACTAGCCAGCTTCTTCATATTCGCTTTATATTTCTTGAACCTCTAAAAATGCATAGTACGTCTCAGCTAGCACAGTTCGAAATGAACGGTATATAAGGTCCAATTGTTCGGTCCATGGAACATATAGCACTTAGAAAAAATACATAGAGGATTAAGAAGTTCGTTTTGGGTTGGGGAAATTTTGAGTTCGAAACAACTAACCTAGGCTTCTTCCGTAAACAAAAAAACCGTATGAATCTCTCATCATTACACATTTCTTCAACAAGTAGTTACACTACGCAATAAATAAAATGGCCTTTAGATTTATGTGAAATGAACTGAAGGAAACTGAAACAGAATTCAAAAATTACTCCGAGACAAACAGGATAAATCTGACGGCGGAGGAGGCAAGGATGGGGGGAGGGGAAGCGGAAGGAAGAGGTGAGAAATAACCGAAAGTGCGAATCTTAGTGTTCGAAAGACTGCAAACGATGAAGTGTCACCTAAAGTGCGCATAGCCTTATGAAAATGTAGGAAAGCCGTCTTCTCCCAACTTCACGCTTGAAGAAGAGCTTTTCAGGCGCGAATGTTGAATACGAATAATGACAAAATCGATACGTAATGACTTCGTTCCATACCAACTCAATGCACTAAAACCATCTCTTTGAGCGGAGAAATATTCACTGAAAATGGAATTATTCACATAAAGTTACGCGGGATAAAAAGTTCACTATAAGAGCTCCTGTGAAGCACTTCAGAGCAAACTTGCAGAGTTAAGGAACGAAATTGGTAGGCATTATCGAGCTCCCCCCCCCCCTCTAAGGAAAACTTCACTGGTAACCCCCATGAATAGATTACCTAAAACCTTCACCAGTTCGGCCTGGCAATTTAGTAAAGAAAACCGCGATTCAAATTATGCCTAAAAGCCGGCAACTAAGAGAACACTAAAACACGAAAAAAGCAGGCGACAAACAATATTCTCAATTGGTACTCCCATTCACAAATGGAAAACACAGCCACATCATCCATACTATCACTCTGCGTTATAATGCTCACTGATATTCTGTGATTACAACATCTTACCCTACTCAAACCCCCTCAAGTGCAAGAATAACACAAAAGCACATATATGAAAATAAACCGGTAAAAAATCCACAGTGACTCTTCTCGAAGCACTGCATCAACGAATGGCTCATTCATGACAAACGGGAACTAAACAACACAAACCATCCCTGTGGTATAAAATAGCATAGAAGAGTGCATTTGATGAATGATTTCAAGCTTGTGCATATCCTGTGAGTACTGTGCGAACTTGTTCATTGATACAAGCACCCGAATCGGGTCGTATCGCTGTAGCACGAACCATAACAGCTTGCGCTAAATACGCTGCAAAAATTGCATTTAATGAGACAAAATAAAGCGAACGTCTAGGTGACCGCCTAGCAAAACTTCATAGTAAAATATTGATTAATCTCTCACATGCGGGAAAAAGACAACGTTCAAAAACATACTGAAGGACAGAGGAAACTTGCATAGGAGAAGGGGAAAAAGACGAATGCCTACATGAATCTCTTCGGTAACTGCGTTGGATGTTTAAAAGCTTTGCGCATTTCAAGGAAAAAATTAGGTTACAGAAACCTTTGAGAATGGCTTCAGAAACTCTAAAACTTCCTGTTCGCTTCAGAATTAAAAACTTGCTGACAACAGGATAAAGAAATTTTCTTTGCCTTCAGCGATAAATAAAGTGACATGCTACTCGGAACGTTGCTAATTAAAAGCAAGCTTTTCACACTAGAACTCTTAACCTCAATATAGGTCTACCAAGTTCCCCATGAAAGCCTCAAAACAAGCCCCTCTTCAACCTTCCAATTGAAGTACATGTCGATATATATCAAAGGGTCGGTTAAATTTAGAGGATGACAAAACCCAGGTCAACAACTCGAAAATTTTATCCTTTAAATTTTTACACTCATTTTACTAGTGAGAATTTCTAAAAATGTTACACAGCTCCAATTAAAACTCCTGTGTATCAGCGCAGAGACAAAGTAACCAACACAAACTGGATCAGAAACTTTCTAAAGCCTCCGCTCTACTTCACGTTATATGATGCGCTGAGCTTTACAAACAAAGGATGTATGAATTTAACAAAGCTGTCAACTAAACGAGAGGTTTGAGTCACAAATAACAAAAAAAGTTGCTCCGCACCCTACCCCTTCAGCAATCACCAGTAATTAGCAAATGACTCATTCATACCTTTGAAATTGCTGATATCTGCAGCGATGTTGTCTTGATGCTGGGCGTAGGTGAGCTTGCAGTAAGGATCATTGTATTCTACGTCGACAGTCGCATAAGCACTTTCAGCATCTGCATCTTCGGAGAGCGGAGTCGGTCCACATCCAGATGCCTCTACCAGCCTCACTACTGCCTCCACTAATGCACCATAATGCTGCCTGAATTAACTCCTCATAAAATACGGAACGTTACTGATATTGCTCTAAAATATCAGAAGCCAAACAGATATCAACATTATACAGCCATATTCAGCGAACGACATCGAATATTATTAGCAACATCCCTTTTTATGCGAATAAAGACATCTAAAATCAATCGCCAATCATCGCTCAACCGATATGAACCATAGGACAAAAGATGCCCATTTCGTATAAAATTTGCACATACTAATCAAGACATCTTTTCTTTTTCACTGTGGATTTTAGGGAGGTCGAAAGCTAAAACACACCTATATATGGTCGCATTTAGTCAAATTCCACCCTTTCCATTAAACAGTGCCCTCAATAACAAAAGCCCGCGAAACAGACATTTCAAGAAGTAACAAGCCTCCATTTCCCCCATCGGAGTATTTCCCTTCTTCGCAATATCACGCCCGGCTCAAATTGAGAACGTATGAGAATGTGAGGATCAACTACTCGATTATCCACATAATGGAAACCTAAACTTGCCCAGTCGCCAAATAACGATCGACAACTGCCGTGATAATCGTGTAAACTGCGAATGCTATATCACAGTAGTAAGCTTCAATAAAATCGATGCGAAAGAACAGTGGACATGAATCTCACAATCGGCGATCAAATGCCTTCATCATTCGGCTATATAACAAAGCAGCACCTACCCCAGTTTATCGACCGTCTCGGCGATGAGATTCGCTACCCCTATACAACAATACCGCTTTTCATCAAAAGTCGTCGTGTTATGCATGCCATTCAATTCAACAATGAGAATCTTCTCAATTACCATTTGATACATCCCTATCTGGATCGATTCAAGTGCCTGCAATTACATACTCCACTGGTCACTCTCGACAGCAAAGTTAAAGAAATTTCTACATATTATATAAGCGCCACATGAAAATCAAAGCTCTCTGTGCTTATAAACAAGATCCTCGTTTCATCAAAAGAAACAAGGCATTGCAAACATATGCACATATTAATAAAAATAAAAACCGATCGCTGTAAACATCCCAAAAGAAACGCAAAACCTCTATCCTTAACAAGATCACCCATCTCTCGCAATAATCGCAGCAACGCTCCCTATGCTTCTGCTTTCTAAAAAGCGCATGATTGCTTCTAGCGTTTCTTAATTAGGCAAAAAAAGCGTCATACGATTCGTAAAGTATGATCTTTTCTGCTGATATCTACTACAGTTCTATTCTACACTAAGCATGTTATCACCCATCAGTCATGCAAAAGTTCTCTACTGTGGCACTTCTGCTCATCAACGTCGCATACATATTTCTAATAAAAAATTGATTTCGTTTGTCAAGATAAATGATCGGTTAAATCGGCTCTTTACATAAATGATAATAATTTAAGCAGTTGAGCAACAACACGTGTTAGTTTTTGCACCACAATTGCAAGCAAGAATACAGCGTAGATATTGAGCTGCTTACTCCACAGGTTTCAACGATGCAATTCCAACATAAAAACATTTCAAGTTATTCAATGACCCATAACGATTCTGCGTAATAAGCGATAAGAGAGATAAGGTGGTAAAAAAAGCTAATAAAACGATAAGGCGATAAAAGTCGAACCTGATAGAGCGCTGCACCACTGCGTACAATAGCGAATCGTGCCAAGAACAATACGAACTGCTTGATGAACTTAGTTGTCTTCGTGAACTGCACACGGCGTAACATCGGTGTCAATAGAGATGCATCCGTTATTTTATCCGTCTTCTGCAGCAATACAAGAAGTTCGTTTAAGATCCTATACTTACTTTTATCCGGCATTCAGACAGGTTTGCGATGAATACAAAAATAATCCCGCCAGACTTCAGCACTTCAGCCGTCGATTTAATCCAATAGAATAATAAGCATAGTGGGTCGAGAATACAATATTCCCCGGAGTTTATCACAATCTTTTCCAATAAGGAGATTTGGAGATTTTCTTTTCCGCAAAGTTAGTTAAAAATGTCGGATGCAGTCTTTTTTCGAACTGCAAGTACCATCTCGATTTGTTAGGAGTAAAATAACAGAGGAAGTTTCAATAGCTCACTGAAGAAAAACTTGAGACAAAGCAACTGTTTGCATTGGTGAAGAGAATGAGGGTATTGGCGAGTTGGAATCCATACTGATCCATTGCTTTCGAGCCAATCATCCGCTGGAAAATCGCCAGCAACACTGCCGCATGATTTTCCAACACAAATCCACTGTGGCAGCGCATGAACGATTCGATCACCTGCAATTCACAAGTCATAAGACAGTGGGGGGAGGGGGGTAGGGGGTTGGATGGGGAAGGACGGACATAGAGTAAAACGATATAAAACACAGAATGCAGAGAACTTAGGAATGATGGATAAATGAAACGTCGATTGATAAACCGAAAGAGAGAAAAGATGCAAAAGCAAATAAGCAAAACCGAATAAGAAAAATGAACGACCGGAAATAGCAGCAGACGTTGGCTTCATTCTGGTCCATCTACTCCGGGCAGCACAAAAAATACATTACGCAATGAAGGAAAACACGAATAAAACAGATTTAAATAATCAGCTCCGATGTCTTATAACCAACCCTAGCTAACAGTACGCTAGGCAAGGCGAATTCCTTGACTGGATCCAAATAGACCGAAACGATTAACCACCCCCTCCGGTATCAAATTTTGGTGGCAAAGGCGAGATGATGAGTGTGGTAGGGAAAATTAATGTAACGTATCTCTCAAAACACAGCTGGTAAAGCTCCTAAAGGCAAAAAATTTGCAAATCTTACAAGGAGAGCGGCAGGAATATTCGCTGATCGCAACCATAACTCCTCTTTCATGAGGAAGCCGAAGAATGGTAAATAGCTGTCAATCAAAGGACGTCCATCTTTTGCTTTTGTTTGTGCCTGATCCAAAAGCAGTGCTGAAAGTTAGAAATATTGCATAGGAATCTCAAAAGAATCCTTGAAAAAAAGAATTATTTTCCTCAGTAGTCATTTTGTTCACCAGTTTATTATAAAAGCATCAATGAATGACACCCAATAATTTCAAATAGTTAAATGGCTTAAATGAAAGACTTTGAATTTGTGGACGAAATGTTTTGAATAAATAAACAAATAAATAAATAAATGTATATATATATATATATACAAATTCAATATTGCTATAAAGAGGACCGCGCTCATGCCAATTTGCAAAACTGCATGAGAAGAAAGCAAACGAATCCTCAATAAAGACGACAAACCGGTGATTTGAAGTGCATACGGTACGAAGTCCACCACATCATTGACCAATATATTTTCTATTAGTGGTATTATATGTTTGTCGATACCGCCCTCCACGACTGTAGAAACCTGAATTGTAAAACTAAAACTGCAATTGTACCAACAGCTAGGCTTTAAAGACGCTGAAAGAATAAGGAAAGAGAGAGAGGAAAAAAAAGGAAACAGCTATGCTTCTCATCCTCGCATTTCTTCTGAACTATAAAAATTCCTATCTACAGTAAATTCGTAATTTTCAACGACAAAATTTCAAAATCGAATGCACCCTTATGCTGATACGATTATTGCCGCAATTATGAAATCTAAGTGAAGTAGGTGCCCGGGAATAAAGGAATTTATAGTTTCTTTTACAGAATGAAAACATGAAAAATAAATAAACATGGCTGTGCTTGCATCCTTCTTTCGTCCATCGAATATACAAAAATCACCAATAGTACGTCACCGTTCTAGGATACAAAATCCACCATATTTTCGCACAATCACTATTACCCGAATAAATGTTTCCTCCCAAGAGAAAAGTGTTGTTTTGCTGCCGAGCGGACTTGAAGATTTATTGTCGAGTGACTGAAACGGTGCACCAAACCGCACCGGGTAACTGAACCAGCTGACTGAACTGAGGAACACGAAAAATCACCAATATATCAGAGTCAACGCATATAACAGCGAACGGGTTTGAAACATGCAGACAACCAGAGAAAAGGCGCAATATAATAAAGCAGAGAAGAACAGATAACACTGAGGCTGATATATGCAAATTAAGTCGTAGCGCCGTCGTTCACCACAACAAAAAGGAAATATGAACCGGAAGCAGCTTATTGCTAACCTGGCGGATAAGCATACAAAGAGATTCGAAGACGAAATGAATGTGCAAAGGATCGACAGGATTCTTAACTGCTGATGCGATCATCATTGCCAGTTTGTTGACCAGCTCACCTGAACTCTTCGCCGTTTCCGCCTAAATACCACAAACAATCATAATGTTTTCTAAGGTATGAAAAAGGAACGAAAGAAGGCAAATTAGATAACTGCACAAAAGGCTCTCAACTGAAAGTACTGCTTAAAGCATTTTAATTCAACCCTTTCCTTACTCGCTCCAAATCACATAACGTTTCCTTTACCTCATTTCAACATTAAAAACAATAAACGGAAGATACGCGTGCCAGTATTTTTTCAACACTTAAAGAGATAGCTGAGCAAATCACAACAAATCAACAAACGACGGTAAAATAGAAAAATTAAGAATCAAGAACTGCCCACATTCGGGTAACTCGGCAGTGATGTCAATTAAGGTTCTTAAAAAAGATTGTAAAACAAAATTAACTAAATATTCTAAAGAAATCACTGATGCACTAACATCGATAATGTTGAAGCATCTCATGATCGCTTTCATTAGATAATGTGAGTTCTGTGCACCAGGAGCCGTATCGAAAGCATGGAAGAGAGCCGCAATTAAAGGACCCGATTGCACATTCTCACGCGAAATCAACACCTCAAAGAAAACAGACATATAACCCATAGATAACACTCTTAAATATGTACAGGAAAACCATTTGCAACTGTTCAGGGTACCCATGCACTTATCGCTCTTCCTCTCCACAAACCGCGGATATGAAGAAAAATAGGGCGACAGTACGCGGAGTATTAAAAAGTATGACTTCAAGATGTACTTTTTTAGGCCGATGTCATCAAATCTCAAGAACACTGACAACATGGAAATAAAAGGGTGCGGATGCAAGGCATTTGAGTTCCGCCTGCAACATTTACAATGAACTAATTCAGTACTGAGTGACATTTGTTTCTATTGCATTCAGTTATCGACGCTTGTAAAAAGAACATTTGATGAATAACGACTAATTATATTACACTTAACGTTGGGACTCAGTCAAACGCCCAAAATCCTTTCACTCAACTCCCCCCGTCTCTCTTTTTTACCGAAAAATAGCCAAAATTTTTTTGTTTTTCTTGGCTAAAATAAACTCCCGCATGCAAGAATTCATGACAACCATCCACAAAACCTTTCTTTCAAGATCGCTTCCTCAGTCAAAATATAAACAAACGATGTTTCCTCGCCTCCGAGAAATCAGCAATTTCGACATCCCGTCAACACATGAGCATTCGAAGGTCCAAATTTGTTAAAATGAACGGCGTAAAACTGGAAACACGATATACCTGACTTGTTGCCTTATCCCTGACCAGCATGATCCTCTCAAGTGCGTATGCAGCGTACTGGTGCAGAATGGCATGCGCCGATGAGAGTAATTTAGGTGTTACGCCGACCACTTCGATCAATTGTTGCGTTGTTAACTGATTTCGGAACGTGACCACATACTTCAACGAATCCGCCTTCAGTATCGCTAATCTGTTCACGTCTTCATCGAATAAATCACACCTCACATGCGTCTGATAGAAGTCTACTATGTTGACCTGAAATTATTGACAAATACTGAAATTCAGAGAGACGTAATGGCCAATCGAGATGGAAGGAGGTAGCGAAGGAAGAGAATGGTGGAAGGGAGAAAGAAGGGGCAATGAGAGTTGGAGAACAGAGAACAAACGGAGGGCGAACAGTTTAAAAGAGGAATTAAAAAGAAAACCAGTTGAGAAGAACAAGGATTTATGCGAATGGGTAATGTTGTTTATGAACTGCATCAAACAGCAGTGCCATTTAAAAAGCAGTTCTTAGAATAAATTTAAGAAACTTTCAACAAGTGAAAGACCTATAAAGACTTCAAATTAAGCCAACACACTTCAAGTCTCCCCTCCCACGAATTCTCTTCTTTCACACTCTCGAAAAACTCTCCAACCCACCAGTTGAGCGTATCTCATAATAACGGAAACGAAAGGAACTTATTTATTTTTACAAATGAATTAAGTTGGGCAATATCAAATGGAGCGAAAAGCGCTATCTGGAAGCTGAACTGAGTGGCTAGCAGATGTGCTTAGCACCTAGTAACTATCCCACATATGCCCAAATATTTCATCGAAAGTGTATGAATACAAAACATGCCGGTGAGATGTTCTAACTAGCCAAGCAAAGAAATCGAATTTTGAGCCCCCGGAAAGTCCAGAAAGAAAGGCTCTAAGAACATGGTGCCCCATGAAGCACCCCTCTCTTGCACCTAAATAATATAACGACGCTATCCAAATTCTGTGACGTCGATTGACCATTTGGTGTTCTTCCTTTCTTAACTCTCTCTCCGTCGCGACGCTATCATAAGCGAATTTACCACAGCAGAGTTCCCGAACTAACCAAATCACTAGTGCTGGTAGCTCCAAAGCGGGCTGTCTCAGTCTTCGTGGCCATCGCAGTCACCAAACAATAGATGACGTCTTTCTTCATCCAATTTGCGCTCAAATCACGAGCACATTCCTCAAGAAAGGATGTGATCACATTCGACAGGATTCCAGTCACTGGTCCTTGGAATCGACGACACAGTGCTCTTACAAAATCACTTGCACCACGACGACGTGTATCAATATCCGACCCTAAATATTCATTCCCTTCCAAACCTTTTAAAGAAAAAAATGAAGAAAAAGACTTTTGCAGCAAAGATGGAGGACCTTAACTAAACGTAAAATAGACGTAAAAGCAAGATCAACAGATTGGAAATTGGAAAAAGTCACCAAATTGCCATTTCCAAGACTCTGCTGTTTAGTGTTTCAAAGAGGGTGGGAGAGCACATTAACGATCCTCGATATATATATATATATATATATATATATATATATATATATATATATATATATATGCATATTTGTGCAAATGAACTGAAAAATGATGAACTTCCCAAACAACAGCATAAAAAACTTCCCCTCAAACAGTGCCCAATATGCCTCCCTCCCGCCCTGATTTTGATCAAGCCAGTGTCTGAACCAAACATTGCATTAATAAACTTCATGTTGAATACGCCAAAAATTTTCAGCAATACTTCCGTCAACAACAGCAGTAGCTTCCCATCCTCTCTTCTCCCTACGCCTGTTTCTTACTTGATGAAATCTTGCGATGTCAATTTATTCAGTGTTTTGCAGCTCAAGAACGAAAACTAGTATCTGCAGCATGATCTCGAATACATATCACAAAAGAATGTGAATCAAGCTTACATTATTTACGAAGATAAGCTTCTACGATGAAATAAACATGAAATGCGGCATGCCTTCGATATCCCTTTTGATATATTCGTTAGGCTCGTCGTCGAACTGCTCGATGTCGTACTTCCTCAGCATAAGATTCTTGACGATTACATCCTCACAAATAGTCTTCAATACCCCATCTGCCTCAAACATCGCCGAATAATGAGGCCGAGTGCAGATCGAGGAAAGAAATCCCAACGCCGCATTTACTAATGTATCGTATCTGGAAAATAATCGCCACTATGGATACTGCTTACTATATGCTTCAACATGTCCTAGTTTTGTCTACGGTATACTATTGCAGCCAACTTCTTTAAGACTGCAACTACAATAGTCTGAAATCGAAAGGCATCCTACAAATTCATTCCCAACAATTTTGAAGAAGGAAGTGAGCGAATAAAAAATTTGCTCATAGGTGTCTTCTTTGAACCCACCCCCTCCCCCTCCTTGAACTCGACTAAAGAACAGGGTTAGAAATGAAACAAGAGTGGGCAGTGTGTGAGGAAGGAACTTCTTCGTTTAAGAAAACGAAAATAATGAAATACGAAGCTCACAGATAAAAACCCCATTGCAGAAACTAGTTACCGCCGATAACTCATTCCTATCTTTCGTAGTGACAGTTTCTTTGGTTCAATAGGGCTTTCTCTTTCCTTGCAGTTTCTAAGAAAAGCAGTAAACAAGGTGAACATTCACCTTCCTCTATTATCTGTCTCGACCAAAAGTTGCCAAATAATCTCGATCATGCCCTGCATATAAGGCATTACTTCCTCTTCGTATCTCTGCAATACGATCAGCGCAATACAAAAGCAACAGCAACCTAATTATAATTCCACTAATTTCTCATCACTGGCAACTAAGAATCAATAATGTTCACCTGAAGTCGCTATGCCACAACTGTTGAATTAATTGTTAACAAGTAAATCTCCTATTTAGCACTTTCAATAAAATCAACACAAATACTGAATCAACAATAAGTGAACCGTTAGTGAATGCTTATGTTGAAACGACTGAGGATTATCATATCAAAAAGAAATCGACGAAGAAAGACGATTTATCTCAAGGTGAACAAGAAAAAGAAAAGCCGATACATCAAAGTATTCTATAGCAACTTAGAAGATAAAACTACTTGGATCGCATGACAATAATATTTAAAAAATATTCGATGCGTTAATTTCAATAAAAATTTTTAAAATTGTGATCCTTTAAAATTTGGACTTCAACTGGATCACAACCGTAACTGGAGAACCACAACCATATTTAGACTCATACAGTAAACACAGAAAAAACGTCTCTAACCTGTGAATACAGTGTAACGATTTCACAAATTGAGCACTTTAACTTATCAAGAACGCTCGCCTCACTATCGTCGACCTGTGCATCTAATGCTGCCACTTTCAGCTTCAGCAATTCCAGAAATGCGTTCATCCATACCCCCAAATGATCCTGAAACTTATAGCAATCAATGTGAAATCGAAATGAATAAATCAAAGGGTTCTCATTGTCATTCTACCCTCAGTGTTTTTTTTTTACTCACACAATCAACAATTTTTGAAATTATTAATTAGAAAGGGAAACAGCAAGAGGCAACTTTTAAGACAGCATTACAAATACTCCAGTGCCCTCCCCCCGCATCGTCTAATGAAATGTTACGAATTGAGTGAACGCTGAGGATAGGTTTTTTACTCCAGGTTAGGAAGGATAGATTTCAGCTATTTCTGGTTATATAGTATGTAAAAAGGTTTTTAACATTCAAATATTATAGTACCAAACAGCTATAATTAATAAGTATAATGGCATATTTTCATATTTTGACATCATGTGCAATTTACTGCTTACGAGCTGTAGTTGACGTCAGGAAAAAATCCCAAAATGCAAAAAAATTGCAACTGCTGACGACTCTGAATGACTACCACTCTGGGCCATAAATTTAACTGATCCTCTACTTTAATGCCATTCTTGTTCACCAAAAGCTGTGAAAAGCACATAACGGGACTAAATGTACTCTAAAAATTTGCTTTAAAATTATTCCAGCAACACGATTCGAAACTTTTAAGCCGTAGAAGAAAGTGAAACTGAAATCGGTGCGAAAATTTTAAAAGAAGCTTTGATCACTTTCACTGATCTATGGGCAACGATGCCATGAAACGACCTAGAAACTTCGCAGGCGCCCAATCGTGAAAATAAAATTGGCAGCGACAAGAAGTCATTGATTAATCAAAGAGGTAGCAAAGAAGCAACCTCGAAATATTCGGGTAAATCCTGCGAATTCAACGAGTGGAAATTTTCACTGATAAGCAAGAGCACGGTCAGCCATACAACGCACTGATCGGGAGGCATCGAATCTTTCTGCTCGATATAGGCGACCATCTTCGTAAATAGTTCTGTCAACGGTGCTGCCACCTATAACACCACAATACACTTTCTAACTCGATTTAACATCATCATCCCACCAGATAAGAATATGAGTTTCTGAAACTGAAGCAAGGTGAGCATTTAACCCACAAAAATCAACCGGCAATACCCACCAAGTTATGCTATTATACTTAATAAATGCTGCCGTATATGCTTCCACGTGTTCACATACTAGCTGTGAATATGAATTACCATGCAGTTAAATTTCTACTTTCAATTAAAACTCATTTTCTTATTGCCCAGTTATTTTCCAGGGTGAACAAGTTTGAAAATGAATCTGAATGACAGGCTCGAGTTTATATTTACCTTTATTTCTATTGTGAGGAATAAAAAAACCTCACTAACATGCTGCAGAACATAAGCGAGCTCACTCCACAACTTGTTCGACTTCATTTCGTGTCTGTAATGCCGAAAGAGTTCATCCATCGTTGAAAGGGTTGCCATCAATTTGTCCAAATCAACGCCATTTAAATGTCCAGCCAACACGTCGATCAGTTCTGGCCAACTGCCCGGAAAGTCATGACTTCCCATTATACAAACAACTTGAGATAGTTGTTTGCGGATATTGCCTATAAAATTTCTAGTTACTGAAAGTACAGCACAATGTCCCAAAAGCTCTCCTATGTCGTGCGGCATCGTAGTTTGCAAAGTTCGATGTCCACTATGACAACAGTGACCAGCTCCAAACTTACGCCATGATAACCGCATTTTAAAAACACATTTTGACAATCAAACAATAAGATTCTTTCAATTTCTGCATAATTCTTTGAAATGCATTTATAATTTTCATGGCCATATTGCGCTACCACCACGAATCGACAAACATTGTTCCTGCTTTAACTTCGAAAGTGCAAGTGATTTCAGTGAGATGAACCAAATGAATTAGATGGGATGCGAATAGCTGGCCGACGCACGCACTGTTCAGGCGAGCTGAGCTACGCAAAACCTTGAAGCTTGAAAGTTCAATCTAAAAGCCTTCCTCATTTTCAAAGGATGAGGAGGAGGTGGCGGTGAAGAGATGAAAGAAAGGAGAGGGGCGGGAGATGGTGCTAATGTGTGGGCAGAACTGCTGAGTATTTGCGAGGAAAGTTGCTTCGTGCCACGGGGTGGCATCCCTTTTGAATGCTTTAAGAATTCATGATGAAAGTTTGTTTGCTTTAAGATAGTACAAGGATCTAAACTTGAACGGCGTAAGCATACTCCTTGCAGCTAAAAAGTAGGCGCAGAACTTAACGGCACGCCATGACATAAAACTTTCACACACTCCAAAAACTCTCAAAATCAATGATTAAAAACGAGTTTGAACTTTTAAAGATGGATTTCAATTAGAAGACAGACTCATGACGACACCACAAGATTTGTGCTGTGAGCAAATTTTGGAGAAGACATTTAATGGAAACAAAAATGGTGGAGGTATGATAAGTTCGAAGAAAATTAGAGGGAGGGGAATTTTGGAAAATTTTCGTCTTCTCGCTGTTAACGCTCCTCTCATATTTCGCTGGTAATTTTCCGAAATCACTGCTCCAATAAGCCAGACAACGGATTCAGCACGTGCGAAAACTTGAAACGAGGGCTCATGTGTCTCAAGTTACGATAATCAATCTTGAACAGGAGAAGATGGGAATGGGAGGGCAAGCTCAGCCATTAACAGCCTTTAAAAAACTAAGAAGCATACATGCAGCATTTAAAAAATCAAGACAGGCAAATGAACTAACCAGCGGCGATGAACATACATTCCAAAGCAACGCTTCTTAGCTGTTTCCTCTCTTCGTCACTTATTTCCACCTCACATTTTTCCTTATTCTGAAACATACTTTCTCATTTACTCCAACAACTAAATATCTCAGCATTCTTAATATATACCTTTCCCTACCACCCTATATTCTATGTAGGAAGCTGCCCCTCCCCAATCCCTTTTGAAAATATGAAGCAACTCCTTCCTCATGTAAAAACAGTTCTCAGAATAGATGAAATGCAATAATCTAAAAAATGATATTAATGATGAGCAACAAGAGAAGGAAATAATGTCAATGGTGATGGAAGTAACAATAAACGGACACATAAGACGATCTGTAAAAAGATGCTAGAAAGGTACATACGATTCGAAGCCAATTACATCATCTCGGACATATCACGGTTTTTCTTTTTTGGGAGCTTTTGAACATTGCATCGCAAAAAGCACATCTAGGAGAAGTTCCTTTCAGAAGAAATTTTCCTTCGTCTTCTAGATTCCATTAAAATGCTTCTTTTCAAATAGAAATAACTTAATGAGGAGTCCTTCTAGTCTATTGATGTCACAAGAGAATGGTCCTTTATCTGTGGGGTGTCTTCGATTACCCTCAGAAAAAAATCTCTTATTGAAAGCCTCCTATTTAATAAATGTTCCCATTTTCTAATCAATGAATAAAGCACATGGGATATGCATTATTAAAAATATGAAACAAAATGTAGTTTTGTGAATACAATAAATAAAAACAAATGTTGAAAAATCAGAGTTAAAGCACGAACCCAATTTTCTTTAACGAAATTTTTCATTGCAACCGCAGCGGCCAGTCGAATAGGTGGTGGAGATTGATCGCTAACTGTCAGTTGCATCAACACAACACCCAAACCTATAAGCACTTCCCCATTTGCTGCCTGAATGCAATGCCAAACAAAGGCAATTCTGCAAATTTTTTAACTTCCTAATTTCTACTTCGCATCTCATAAAACAATTTGTTCTTTCGGACGCTAGAAATTTGTTGTTTAGTGAGTTAAATGATGGAGTAATTCTTCAGCTTGCAATTTCTTTTGATTTTTAAGCTTTCCCAGTGCATCGGCTTTAATAAGTGAAACGACCAGCAAGTGTCATGCTAAAGATGATATCCAAACTAAGAGAGCAGCCGGAAATGTCATATGCCAACCGAAGTGATAGTTCGAAATTAACATTTAACTGTGTCAAAAGTAAGGTATAAGCAAGCTCAAACATAATTAACAATACAAGTTTCCTAAAGCGAGCTTATGTTGAAATAGAAAGGAAACCGCTCTTACCAAGAGCAATTAATGCAGAAGTCGTACGAATATTTCGTGGAACGGATGAAAAACAACAGATATGCAGAGGCGTTTAGGTGGTAGAAAAAACCTAGTAGTACTGGCGGATTGATTAAGGTGCAAGGCTTAAAAAGGAATACAGCAATTTAACTAGCTCGTCGGTAATGTTTTAGGTGTACACAGGCTTGCAAACGTGATTTTTTTTTCAATGGTGGAGGTCGGGAAAAGAATTTGAGGCTAGATAAGCGAAGAATTTTAGTAGTTATCAAGGTTAGGCAGAAGAAATTCTCCTCGAAGGATCTTTTAATTTATCTACGGCGCTTTTCCCTGCAAGAAGGAAATTCTCTATACCCTCTCTTATGTATCTATTTGCTTTTACTCAAATGTTAGAATGAAATGAATCGAAAATGAAATCTTAATTATGCGAACCAGGCATTTGCTCCATCTGCTTAAGATCGGCTTCAGCTTTTCGTCGTGTTTGAGCATCGGGCTCCAAAGTTTGACTCAGAACCGTCGCTACCTGCATCGCATCAGCAACCGCCATTCTTCCTGAACTATCACCAACAAAAATACCACACGCGACAACGCCAAGCACTAAAAAAGAAATGTTATACTTGATGGGCATGCAATGCAAAACAACTTCAGGCTAAAGCATAAAAGTTTCGGTAATATCAGAGGGTAAAACTACACAAACCTATTCCACGCAAGTATCAGAATATGCTTCTGCTTAGATGACTGACAAAGACAATAAGAAGATGAAGGAAAAAAAAGAGGAGAAACTTGACAATGTGCGTAGCAGAATGGTATAATGCCAATGTAAATGAAGATTTTTTAAGGGAACGAAGGCATCTTAATGTAAATCAGTTTAAATGTTAAGTGGAAAAGCATATAAGGCACGCAGGTAACAAATTAAGGCGGGTATCTGGCATGGAAGAACCTCACCGAAGCAACCAGCTCATTTACTAAAAGCAGCAACACCACAAGCAAGCAATACCGCAGCTTATGGGCTATGACCCCAATGCTGAGGCCCTACCTCGACCACCGCTCCTAAGGCAAACCATAACCCACACGGGGAAGACCAACATCGATATCAACAAGATCAACACAAGTGTGAGCAAAACAACTTTTTGCACGAAATAAAGAAAAACAACCACTGAGATTACAAGAACTCATTTGGTCATAACAGATCACTCGGTAACAGCGTCGTCAAAACAAATAGCCTAAGTGAAGCAACTCTATTTTAGCATACTTCATAAAATCCATCCCCATTACGTAAGCACACTTTCCATAAAACACTACTTGAATGAATCGATGTAAACGATCGAATATAGCCCTTTCTTCAAATTTAGTACAATCTCTTTGGAAACGGAAGTTCATCTGAGCACCTCAAATTCAGTTTCCTATCGGAGACACCTTCCCTATTTCCTCGAATCTACATTCCTGTAATGCCACCTCTCACAAGATCACTCAAATTTAGTTTACTTATCATATGTAGTCATCCCCTCTTCACTATTGCACTAAAATATTGCGGTGCTCCGTCACCGAATTCCAGACTTCGTAGGGTGCAAACGCTTTTGCACTGATCGCATACTTGATATTAATTGTGTGATTAGCGTTGAGACAACTTCATAATTAGCATAAAACATTTGCTTTCAAAGCTGACGAAAGATACCAGCTTGCTCCTTCCTCATCAATGGCATCCACCAACCAACCCAACAATAAACACCAAACGATTCACCCTCCCCTCGATGATATACGAAAGTGAGTGAGAGTTGTCTCTCGCATTTAGCCAATGAAATCAGAAAAGTTTTATTTCGAATTTAGCGCGCTTGTTCATCTCAACTTACAATAGTAATAATACCAACAATTGCAACCAAATATTTCACAAGTGTGGTTCTTCACTTCTTTGCCCGAAAAGTGAAATGCAACAATACAAAAATTTCAGGAAAATACGCAAGCGGTGTGGATGTTGTGATGTGAGCAGTGGCGTATCTAAAGTTCTATAGAAGTTAGGCGATTTACTGTCATCAGAGCTCGAAGAATAGAGATTTTAAAAAATCGGAATTCTGAGTGACGTCAAAGAAAGTCTTCTTCAAGAGGGTTTCTGCAAAAGTTAGGTCATCGTTATAAAGTTAAAAGCCTTACTTTAAAAGCAAAGTTTTTGGAAGATGTAATGGTATCTGGGAATTCGAATGTCCACGTCGACGAGTGCAAAGGCTAGTGAAAGTATGTCCTGTGGGTCCAGGCGACGCGAATTAAAGTCGTCGTATAGTCATCTTCAGGAACGTTAATGTACAACGGGGATTCGACAGCGTTTAGATTGTCGAGATATTCTCTAACGTTTTTCCTCGCCCATCTTTTTGACATCTTATTACATCGGGAGGTTCTATGAGAAAAGGACGCCTATCAGAAACTACGTCATTTATGAGGTGCATGATGCTGATCAGTCCATGCTAGAGAGGCAAAGGTGAGTCAAGGAGAAAACCGTAGATTCCTCTTGGAAGGAGAATGCATATGCAACTGTAAATGAGTTCACCGTAAAAGAGTTCACTTTAAACATGACTGTTTACTTGTTGATCAAGGATGAAATTTCTCTACAAGTACCAACTAACAACCGAAGAGTGTCCGTAAAGCAGCGCAGTAAAGTCCCTTTCTATAATTATGTTGGGTATGGCGCCGAAAAGCCAACCCAAGATATCCGATTGTGATGAAACATCGTAGTACTCGTTTTGCACTTCTTTGTGTGTGTGACGTTGGGTACGGCACAGAAGAGCCAACCCAAGATATCCCATTGTGATGAAACAGTGTAGTAACCGCTTTGCACTTTTTAATTGGCGAATCATCACAGTTTCACATGCACTTGTTGAGTGGCCGTACATAATGCCGTTGTCTGTTTTTGTGCATTTGACTGTGTCTGAGGCCTATAAAAGGCGGCTCTCAGCCCGCCAGATTCAGTCCTCTTCTGGTGTACGTCACGCTCTCCCGTCAGTGTTCATCTCTATCGTCTCAGTCTTGCTTCTCCTCTGCTCATCCGGGAGCCAGTTTTATATTTTCTCAATAAACTGTTTCTACTAGCTCCGCGTGCCACACGACCTACCTCCAACCAACATCGCAGCCGACACAACAAACCGCAACCCAGATACAACAAATTATTTCTCTGCATCTAATGCAATCAAAATGTTTCCAGAACAGGAAGCCTTTGTCAACCGAAACAACACCGAAGTTGGGTTTGTGAATTGAGATGGCTTGACATCACTTGTCAGAGAAGTGATATTAGTGAAACAAATGCGGAGAGATTTTCTGGCTTGCATTAGATAGCATATTCCATGTTTGAACATCCGTATGAGCGAGTAAATCAATGACATCCTTCTACTCTCAATAACTGTATCTTTTCCACAAGCTGAATATCTTTGGCAGTGAATGCGAAGAAGATGGGAGAGCAGTGTTTCAAGATTATTCGATGGTATATCCCAAAAGCATGTCGTTTGCTCGAAGCATTTGTGTTGAAGGGAATTTAAAACACAGTTAGTCACTTTTGATGTTTTTATAGAAATTTTTAAGCAGTATTGATGCCAAATGAGGACATAGATTATCAATAATATCTTCTTATTGCAGAATAGCGTTATTCCATCGAAGAGGACAATCGCTTGTGGAATGAATATGCAACGTTTTCAACAGTTATATCTAATTGCCAAAACATGACACAATCTTCCAGAGGCAGCAAATCGTTGTAATCAGTGGTGCCTGTCCTTCCTCGGGCATATCATTTATATATAGTTCCACCAAAGGAGGTTGTAAGTCTGTTCCCAGTGGGGCACCATTGATAGCCTCGTAGTTTTCAGAAATACTGTCACTAACTTTGATTAAGAAGCAACGAGCAATGAGAAGGCTTGTTAGCCATGTATGCACCTCATCTCGAATGCCATCCGTCTTACCTCCGCGAAGTAGTTTTTTATGGCAAACCATTTCAAACTTTGGATAGAGTCTACGTGAACAACCTCAGTCTAACCATTCCCATTTTATCTGTCCAACCAATCAGAAAGAGATGTTAGAAGTTGCAACGTCGTTGACCTACTCAGTAAGAATCTGAACTGTTCGATATCACCTCAGTGTCGCTGAGAATAATTTCAGCACCTAGAAGATGGTGGGTATTAAGATAATGTGGCAATAATCTGAAATACCATCAACGGAAGATTTCTTCGGAAGAAGTCTTATAATTGGTGTTCTTTGAGTCTTAGGAAGCAACCAACTATTAGGCAGTATTGATTTTATATATATATATATATATATATATATATATATATATATATATATATATATATATATATATATATATATATATATATATATATATATATATATATATATATATATATAAATGTGCGTGTATTGACGGTTCAAAAAACAACATCACAAAAGATAACTCTCTATGATGGGCATCTGGATTGTGACTAAGGTTTGTGGATATGATATAGTCATTGGATATCACCTTGTGAGGTACTTCGCATTGACCTATCAAAGCTGATGGAAGTTATAATTATTTAAATATGCTAAAGAATTTTGCACACATTTCGCCCCGGTGGGATCTTTATGTTGCACTGGTTGAATACAGAAAAAAGAGTCGTGCGTGTAAGATTTGTGTGGGTGGCCGGGTTCATTGAAATATGAAGACGGATCGAAATACAGCATTAATTTATTTGTCATCGACAAGCTGTGAAAATGTTTTTTCAAGCTGGAAGCTGGCAAAAGCGGACGTCGTCTCAGCTCTTCTCCACTTCTTTTATAGAGCATCTACGCATTGATTCGCGTGATGGACTTTGCTAATTCGCATATCATGCACTGAAAATACCAAATCAGCTGTTTCACATATTATTATACTTATTGCAAGTTATTCATAAAAAATATGAAAAAACTAAATTCCACAGAATGTATCGCATGTTTGTTTAAGTGTATTCTTTTTACACATGCAACCAAATGTAAATATTTCTGTTGAAAAGTTGTCAATACGAAACGTTGTGTTTTCGAGATGCGTAAATATGATCGCACCTACGTTCAAAATCAACAAAAAACGATTTGTTTTCATCGTTAAAAGGAAATAGCAAAACAAACAATAATAACAAAACTATTCAAAAGATGAACAGAACAAATAGAATAAAAACAAAGAATTCGATATCTAAAAGATATTTTGTTTAAATTGCTAAAATGAAATAAATATTTTAATGAATTATTTATTTTATTAATTGAAGGGAATAATTTACAAAAGAAATTATCATTGGAATTAATGACGTTTAGTGAATATTATGTGAACACTTTCATTATTCAGTAATTATCACTATTATTGAATTTATCGAATCAATATTCGGTCGTTCTTATCGATGATTTTTTGATAAGCGATGAGATAAATGAAATAATTTTCCTTTAAGTTGGCAATTTCCTTCGAAAATCAGCATTGGCATCATCAGTAACATCCTCACTACCAGTGGACAATAGATGAAATGACATCAGCTACCTTCATATGACCTGTAGAAAAAGAACAATGGCATTTTTACTAAGCAAAACGCAACCGACTTTGAACAGGTGAAGATTGTTAGAGAACTGAGCGCGATATGCGCTTTTGCATTTCACTCATCTGACAAACGAGTTTCATTTTTTATGAATATAAATAAATTGTGCAAAATGGGCACTTCATATTTTAATCAAACGAAACGCGCTACATGAATTTTCAAAAAAGATTGAATTCTCTGCAAATGAACCCTTTTAAAATGAAAGCCGAACGATTAAAAAGAATGGGTGTGGCTTTTTTCAAACCTTTAGATGCATCTATAACTTCTTTCAGGATTAATGGCTCTTCTTGAATTATGGCGCACACTTTTACGTTTTAAGAAAATTATATCCGCTATGTTTTGTACCTCCAACTTCAGTGGATAGTGGCTAAATGTAGCTAAATGATATCGTACGCGCACAAACGCTTATACAACGAGCCATGACCATTGCTATATTCCTCTTTAGCAATATAAATTTCTAAAAGTGTGCAAGAAGAAATGCTTACTTGTTACAGGACCGATCGCCTCTCTTTAATTTCACTTGAAGTAAAGAAAATTTGCTGCTTTTCCTATAACATTTTGATTCAATGCCCTTCTAAATCAAAGTTTAATAGAATAAATACCGAATTGCCTCTCGAGTGCTCGTCAATCTTTTACTCCATATAAGTGCGTAAAAATATCAGAATATTGCTCAGAAGAAACGAACGAATAATGCTTATCCGCATATTGTTTCAAAAAATCAGGTTTTACTGATTTTTCGTCCAGTTAAGCACTTATCAAACAATTATAAAGCCTCCCTTTGGTACACATTAATTATACGGCTGCTATCACATCAAATTTGATGGTGGGCTGTCCAGATTGCACCGGCAGACTAGCGCAGTGCTAAGCTTTGGTTTAAATGTGATAGGTGCGAATGACCCTATTTCACGGGATAGCTTTATTTTAGCACACCCGCTACCACCATCCACACGGTAAATTAAAAAACATTTCAGATGAAAAATGCAGTGAATTTTATGACCTCTAATGAAAGCGAACGTGTTTTATTAGTGGGCTCTGTTCTTACAAATTTCATTGTCTTCAACTAAGAGACGTCATTTAAACCAACTGCCTCTGTTATCTTTAGACAGTTGTAATCACACCACCTAGGCATGAATCTAATCTGTGTAGTCCATTTGCGAATGAGTAGAGTGTTATCATTTATGATGCATTGTGTTCACATACCTGTATTCACGAAGTTGTACTATCATAGAACGTTCCTGAATGCGCTCATAACAATCTCTTTTGTGTGCATTATTCAAAGTGCTCCGTAATTACCACGGAAATTGGAATCTTTTTGGCCATCTGAGTTTCTGGCCCAGGATGTACGAGAAAGGAATATGGGCGAAAAGATCTAGTTATGAAATGAGGACATCTGCATTCTGGCTGGCTAGTTTTCATCATCAGATGGTGCAATATGCAATATGGCCTGAAATATGCTATATGGCTAGCCAAAATGCAAGCGAACTCTGTGTACTTCTAGTTTACTCCAAAGTGACGAATACAGTGAAGGAGAAACAAATGAAAAAACATTTATAGAACAAGCACTAGGCTTGTCTATAGGTCATAAGAGTGGTAAATGGGTAACTTATTTGATTCACCTGCGTGATGGTATAGACAAATTAGACGTAGCTTTCTAGTTAGCAGCTGTGATTCATTCGACTGCTGTTAGCTATTATTGTGAGCGAAAGTTCATTGGACTTATTAATATCGCTTACCTTGTGGCAGCTTAATGAAGTGGTGAAAAATAAAGAAATAGCCTGAAACTACGCTCACTGAATTTGCATGTAATTGATTGTGTCTGTGCGGTGATATTCATCCATATGAAAATCGAATAGAACATTGCAAGCAAAAATCTGCTTGTTAAAAATTTTACAGCTAGGAATACTGCCAAATTTTAGTGCCGATAAATGCGTTAAGAAAATAATAAATTTACTGGTAGTCATATCTCTGGATGCTTTTAATGAGGTACCAATAACGCTCATATGCAATGCTTCTTAAGAACTTCTAGTGATTCACATTATTAAGATGTTATATTCACGTGTTTCCTCAGCCCCTCTCTAATCTCCTCTCTCGTTTCCCACCAAAGGAAATTTAATCGAATTCATTGTTAAGATGTGTGCCTTGTTATTATGCATGCTATTTGAGTATAATCAACTTTCGCATCCTTCAAAAATTCATTTATCTATTTTACTTAAGGTTTGGTTACTACACCACCGTCAACTAGCATCTAATTTATTGTAATTACGCCGCAACTATGCCGAATATTTCTTATTGATAAATGAAGCATTGAAAAAGTTTTTTGTTTATTGCTTCGGCCGTGATTTGTGATAACACATGAATACGCTTTTCGTTCAACGAACGCCTCGTTTGTATGTTCAGCTTGCATTGTAGCAGTACAAAAGCATGTGCTCATTGATATTCTCCATTCGTTTGGCTACTCATCAGAAAGTAGCCCACATTTATAAATACCGGTGGGTAAACTTTGCCCCAGTGCAGATGGATGGATATGTCGGTAATTTTTGAGCGGATACGATAAGATCCTCTTTTTTGAATTTTGCCTTGATACAATCATTGCATCAAAGCAATGAGTGCGATAACCGCTTCATTCCTATTTATCTCGTTTTCATTAGAGATCGGCAGCGGGAGGAAAATTTTGAAAGTTTATTGCGTAAGCACGGTGTTGTTGCTTTGTTTTTTTAAGCGTGCTTAATAGAAATACAGTTGTTATGCTATCGGATGGGAATTCATTACTTCAATTGCAATCTTTCCTTGTCTATTCATTTCAGATTTGCTCTCTCACTGTATAACTGCCCAACTCCTTGAATCCGCATTTGCGTCAGTACATCAGCATAGCAATCCAAAAGCGAATCTAAATCAGAAATGAATTGTGATATGGTACCTTATGAAGTGCAGTGGTTTTACACGTTCTATGAAACTGCATTTTCGATAAGCATTATGATAGTATTTGTATGTGCCTATCCCCCATACATCCTTCCCCCCTCCCTAATATTCTCAAGTGAAGAACAATTAGAGACAATCTTTTGAAATTTGAGAAGTGTTTTTAACTTATTCTACTAATTTCCACAACAATTCGCCATCAACTTCCAAGAAAGTTTTCGACACTTTATTATATTGAAACTGAACAAAAAGAAGGGGATTTAACAGCAGAGTTGATCAATCTCCCACCAGCAACATTATAAAGTACGAAATTAACCTGCACAAGCAAAGCCATTTACAAGCTTCTTTAACTCATTAAACGGCATTGCGAACTACGATTTTGCCAATCGTGTTTCAGCGCGGTGCCTTTTGTTGTTAAAAAGTCAAAGCAATAGGAAAAGGGAACAGAAAAGGCATTTTTTGGCGAAAAATAACGAAAAAATTACAATTCTTTGCCTCATTTTGGAAAATAGAAAGAGTTATTAGCCTTCTTCAATGTTTTAAAGAATGCCTGCCGGCACTATTCTGATGGAAAAGTTTCATTTTTTGAGTAACCACTAGAAGATGGGAAATTTTATAAATAAACGAGCTACCTTTGCGATATATGAAACATCGCCTAATTCATCATAACTTCTAGAATTTCGAAAGAAACTCGACGAACGAATATGAAGGAGTTGATTGGTACGGTTGTCTTACTTCTTACGGTAGCGCTTCGTTGCGAGGCTGGAGCTGTAGCTGTACAGAACGAAAACTGTAAGGACAAGAAACAAACCGACTATTGCAAACTCATATTCCAAGGCAATCTAAAGAATTGCAAGGAACCTGGTTACAGCTCAATTGCATCGGTTGGTATATTATTTACAGTTATTCTGATCTTCTGTGAGTTTATAAGAATTTATTACACGTTTAATAAGCATGCAAGAATGTGGCCAAATTGTTAATGCTCTTGATTGCGGTTTGAGCGGTAACGGTTCAATGCGACGCAGCAATTCGAACATTGGCATCGACATGGGCATCTGCGCCAATACAGGCAGTCGTCCACGGACTGAATATTGCATTGAGTGGTAAACAATAATTGATGCTCTGCATTCATAGGTCTTTACCCTTGTACCTCCTGATGAAACTGCCAATATCGTTACCTGCAACTTCGAGCAAGTGAACATGAAATTGGGGCACCTTTGTTGTATGGGCAATAAAAACTATGCAAATTTCATGGCTAATGCGAAATTCAGTTACGAGGAAACGAGCCTATGAATAAACAAAAGAGGAATTAAACCGCAAAATGCAAGACGTAGAGCTGAAAGGGCCTAGGAGAGTCCACATCTTAGGTTCTATAGAACCCTCTAAGAAGCGCTTCAGACAGACATACATATCGCAGTGGAAAAATGGATGAATGTTGCAAATACTTCCTACATAGAGGCATTAAAGTCTTTGAAGTGTGCTCTGGAAAACAAGAGACTGAAATTTTTATAAGAAAGTACAGCAGAAAATACCTTTTAGGCGTGCAAATGTGAGATACCGCTCGCCATTCACGTGGAATTTCCATGAAAATATGAAACTCACCTATTTGAAATTCCTTGAGTTGAAAGACACAAAAAGGCGTCTGTGAAAATGGGTGCAACAGGCATTCAATTCCTCTTCTCGCTCACCATTCACATCTGATGCATGCGACTTTGCTCTTTGACAGCAAAACTAAGAAGTACTTTCTAACCGATCAGGTTATAAATTACAGTTTGAGTGCTACTCTTTCAGAACTGTCGTGTGACATGCAACAATTGTGCAGCATATAACTGCACGAATCCAAATCCCGAAAATGTGCTTAACTGCACGGCCATAGAGCACAAATGCACCGACGCCATATTTGGCCCCTTCACGAAGAAAAATTGCCCAGCAACATGTGGCACTTGCGAAACCAGCAATGCACAGCTTTGCAAAGATGTCGCCTCAACTGAGAGTTGTTCAGCGCTCGAGGTAGGGTATTGTACCGAGTTCTTAATGTTTTCCATCTCGTGATCCTCCGTCACATTTTCTGCTCATTATAAGCGGAGCTGTTCAATACGTAAATACTGTTTTCTGTGCTTTGTATGTCCTTTCTCCATAAATCACTCCTCCAACGCATACCCATTTCGAAAAGCTGTGAACGCCAAAACCCTCGTTCCTCCTCACTCTTTTCTCTCTAGTGTAGACCGCTGCAAACCTATGCATCGAATTGATACATGCTCAGTTGGTTATACAGCACATCGACGCACTTTTGTTCTGGAAACTAGAACCTGAGAGTGATATAAGAGTGTGCTGACAGCGAGGAAGTGAACATTTCCGGCAAATATGTCCCTCTTCGCTATTTTCCTTCGAGCAAATGTTCTCTCCTCACCCCTTACCATTTTCTCCGAATATAAATGCCCTAGGAATCTAAAAAATGCATATGCCCCACCCCTTTCTGAAGCCCAGCCGAACACGAGTCGGTTTTAGGAAGTGAGAAGATGCTAAACTTGGGACTCATAAACAGGGACGAAATGTTTTTATGATTGCTGTAATTCAGTGTCGCAAAAATTGCAAAACGCCCGTATAAAGGCATTGCTATTAATTAGGAATCTGCATTGTTTATTGCAGTGATTTTTGAATAACTGGAGATCCAAAAGTGCAACAAAAAAACTATAACACGGGCCAAAACTATCAAAAGTTAACTAGCATCACTAATATTGGCTATAAGCCGCATTGTATTCATCGCACCTTGAGAAAAGCAGCTAGCTCTCAATTGAAAATAACGTTGGGACTGCATTTTCTAAATGTAGCAGACAGTATCATTAAATATACATGGAAAGTATCATCAAATAGACATGGAACTAATGATATTGAATAATTGCATTTTACAGGCCTTTTGCAACTCAATTGAATATTATAATTTAATGACACAGCAATGTCCATCAACTTGCAACCGTTGCCCATCGACAGGTATGTTGACTATGTTTGCTACAGCTATTTGTTGTTTATGCGCCGTTTGGAGAATCGCTTTTGCAAAGCGAATTATGGCAATGGCATGCCTTTACAAATGTAGCGTAGTAGATCTGTTTGCCTGCTCAATAGCATCAACTTGCAAACCACTTAAGGTAGAGCTAAGAAGCTTGCCGCAGTAGTAAAGTGACCGATGAGCCTTCAAGTTGATCAATTGCTATCGAAAAGAGCAAGCTCCGCTAAATAAGCTTGAAAATTGAAATGCATATCAGCAAGTCAGAATATAACATTTTAAGGACTTGTGTCACTGATTGAGAATTTATAAGGAATTTATGATTATCTATAATCGAGAAGTAGTGGGATTCAAATGTTTACCTATCAAATATGGAGAATAGGTCAAGAGTGTTACTCCAAAATCATTCATGCAGATCAAGGACGGTAGGTGGCGAGTAAAAAGTTCTGTGGATTCTAGCCTTTATATCGAACATATCACAAGGTAACAAGGCTTACTTTTTAGATTTAAACAGTAATCCAAGTAAACAGGCACTATTGTAAATTTTTTAAATGAAGATTTGTAAAATTCTAGGTACTAAGTGAAATTTTATGGGAAAGCTCCGCTCTATCTCCAAATGTTAATTGAACATGACGACTGGAAGGTTGACGAAGATAATTGAAAATTTCGTCTGTAAACACACGAATTCTGCAGGCAGATAGGGAAAAGATTGTAGATTCCAAAAGTGTAAAGCCTAAAAAATACACGTTTTCGTGCAGTTGACCCCTTTTGCACCTTTGGGACCAACATTTAGGAATCTTTTTACTACCAGTTCAAACGCAGACAATCGTACAGAACGACGCCATCGTCAATCGCAGTGCTGATGGGAAAGAGGAGAAAGGATATCAGATGGCACAATCGGTCACGAAATCTAATATATGGCTCTTCTGAGCGTTTGAGAAGCAGATCTCTCCACTGCCAGCTTTCTCCTCAAAGCCATGGGAAATAAGACAACGTTTCGACATGAAGAATCCCTTTTAATCCGAACAAAAAATGAAGGACTAAGCAATAAAACTGTTGATGAGAATAGGTTTTACCTTGTAGTTAATGTGGTAACTTAAAGTTCTACTATGAAACCTTCTAGGTTTCTAATAAAATAGGCAGCAACTAATGTTATTATATTACATCAGAAACTTCTTATCTTGGGCTAAAGGTAAACACAAAAAACATACCCTCCATCAAAATTTCAACATTTGAAAAAGAGAGCGATGTTAAGGACAATTTGAGGATACGATATCGAATTGCCAAGCTTATGTCGCTTACTGTAACAATTCACTTTACGATGCACTGTGTTGTGGTGAACGACGGCGCTACGACTTAATTTGCATATATCAGCCTCAGTGTTATCTGTTCTTCTCTGCTTTATTATATTGCGCCTTTTCTCTGGTTGTCTGCATGTTTCAAACCCGTTCGCTGTTATATGCGTTGACTCTGATATATTGGTGATTTTTCGTGTTCCTCAGTTCAGTCAGCTGGTTCAGTTACCCGGTGCGGTTTGGTGCACCGTTTCAGTCACTCGACAATAAATCTTCAAGTCCGCTCGGCAGCAACACAACAGTGGCGACCAGGATTCGAACAGCAGGGATCGACAGCAGGATTCCAACAGGAGGGATCGACAGCAGTATTCGAGCAGCAAGTATCGACAGCAATGAACAGGAACCAGCGATCGTCAGCAACGATCGACAGCGAAGCCCTTCGAGCAATACTCGACGCTCAAGAGGAACGGCAGCAACGAACGCTCGCAGCCATCCTGGAGTTGGCGGATCGGCAGCAGCAGGCGCTACTGGAGCGAGTGGAGCGGATGCTGACCGCTATTGGACCCACTGCTCCCCCTGCATCGACTGCTGAGTTTATCACAAACTCGCTGTCGACACGACTGCCGGAGTTCGCTTACGATCCAGACAATGGCCGCACGTTCGACTTGTGGTTCAACAGATACGAAGACGTCATTTCAAAAGACGGAGCGGCACTTGATGACGCCGCGCGGGCCCGTCTCATTGTTTCGAAGCTCGACGCCAGTGCGTATGCCCGCTTCACCAACCACATTCTGCCAAGGACCACATTCCTTCACCAACCACATTCCTCCGAAGTCTCCTTCGAAGGCACCGTCAAGACACTGAAAGAACTGTTCGGGCACAGCACGTCAGTTTTTTCCCGTCGCTACATCTACCTCAGAACTCAGCGCAACGGCGAGTCTCTCAACGACTATACGGGAATTGTTAATCGGCGTCACGAGATGGCCGAATTCAACGCCATCACGCCAGAACAGATGAAGTGTCTAGTGTGGATCTGCGGCCTCCACACTCCAGAAGACGCTGATATTCGCGCCCGCGCTCTACGCAAAATGGAGGACAACCCACAAGCGACGCTCAAAGAACTCACTACCGAAATCCAGCAGTTTTTGAGCATCAGACAAGATGCCAGGCTCCTGGACAGTCCTTCACCATCGCTCCAACCAGAAATCAATGCCGTCAGCACCAAGAAGCGCACACAGAACCCGCCTTCACCCTGTTTCCGTTGTGGCAGTCTACACTGGGCCAAAGACTGCAACTTCCTCAACAAAGCGTGCCACGACTGCAAACTTATCGGTCAAAGAAAGGCTTCTGCAAGCACTTCACCAAGAAGAAGAGGCAGAATTCGAAGAAGAAGCGAAGAAAGGCGAACAACGCCACAGTTATTGCCTCCACTATGGCAGACATCGCGCCAATCAACCGCATTTACCGGCAAGTCCAGATCAACGGCGTTACAGTTAAAATGCGCCTCGACACTGGAGCCGACGTCACTTTACTCAGCGTCAAAGACTGGATCGCGATCAATCGTCCGAAATTGCGTCCACCAATTGTCAAACTGAAGTCCGCCAACAACAAAAATATCAATGTTCGAGGATATTTTGAGTGCGACTTCGAAATCGATGGATACAAAGGACGAGGAAACTGCCATGTCGCGGATACCCAGTCACTTCTTGGCATCGACTGGATAGCCCAAAATGAACCCCTCTTGCGAAGCCTCACAGAAGGGTTCATATGCGACGTGTCGGCCACGACACTAAACCATCTCCGCTCTACGCGCATTGCAAGTCCACAGAAGCAATTCTCTACAGTATTCAAGCCAGGACTGGGACGCTGCACCAAGTCTAAGGCGCACCTTACATTGAAGCCGGACGCAAAGCCTATTTTCCGAAAAAGCCGCCCTGTTCCGTATGCTGCTCAATCTCGCATCTCACAGGAGATCGACCATCTGCTGGCTGCAGATGCGCTGTCCCCCACCAATCACGGAATTACGCATCTACGCTCCCCTCCGTTCCACCCGCAAAGCAATGGTCAGGCAGGACGCTTTGTGGATACGTTCAAGCGTGCACTCCTCAACTTGAAGGGGGAGGAACCGACGGTCGATGCACTACAGACCTTTCTGATGGCATACCGGTCGACGCCTTGTCCGTCTGTACCGGATCACTTATCGCCCGCAGAAAACTTCTTGGGACGCCAAATGCGTACCATTCTCGATCTGATGATGCCGCAGACCGATATTGTCAAAGGACTACGCGATATTAAAATGGAAGAGCGGTTCAATCGTCACCACGGTGCTCGTCGCCGCCATTTCAAGGTCGGTGATGCCGTTTACGCCAAAGATTATCGATCACGGAAAAGTACCTGGATACCTGGCACAGTCGCACGCAAATTTGGCAACGCGACCTATTCTGTGCGTTGCGGAAACTTTCTTTGGACACGTCACATCAACCAGCTACGACCGCGCACAAAGACGCCGACTCTCGGTCAATTACTGGACGTATTCGACCTGCCGCTATTCAACTCTGACACCGGCGTCGCAAATCCAGTACCAGAGTCTCCTACGCCGTTGGTGTGCCTCCGTCGCTCAACGCGTGTTCGCCGCGCTCCCACTCGTCTTCATATGGATCCCACAAAGACGACGTACCGTTCGTAACTCGAAAGGGGAGGTGTTGTGGTGAACGACCGCGCTACGACTTAATTTGCATATATCAGCCTCAGTGATATCTGTTCTTCTCTGCTTTATTATATTGCGCCTTTTCTCTGGTTGCCTGCATGTTTCAAACCCGTTCGCTGTTATATGCGTCGACTCTGATATATTGGTGGTTTTTCGTGTTCCTCAGTTCAGTCAGCTGGTTCAGTTACCCGGTGCGGTTTGGTGCACCGTTTCAGTCACTCGACAATAAATCTTCAAGTGTTCGCCTCGTCCGCACGGCAGCAACACAACACACTGATGCGAGAGAAGTGTGGCAAGAGTGTAATAAATGCACTTCAACGGCAACAACCACTTCATCGAGCACATGTGTTGATGATGTGAGGTTGGTGAACACTGAATAGATTTCCGCTGAAAAAAATGGTTATTTGAGACTGAGAATAAATGATTTTTTGGAAAATTACGAGGTAACCGATGTTTTGAGAAGCTTTCAGAACGCTTATTTGGCTGACCTTAAATTTGCAAAAGAAACCAACCCAGCGCAGAGAAAGAAGGAAACACAGAAACACAGGGAATCGTTGGATTCTGTCGAGTTTTCTCTCGTCTCTGATCGCCTACTGACTCTAGTAGCATTAAAGCAGACACATGGGGTGCTCAGTTTGGTTGCTAGAGGAAAGCGAATAGCTTGGGAAGCGATAAACATAGCCGATTACATAGAAAATGATATCCGAAGGTAATCTCACCTGCAGAAACAAGGTTTTTTTAAAACTTGTCAATAACCAAATCAAAGTGGAGCGCTTAAGAAAATTTCCCATAGACAAGTGGCACACCTCTGTCGGCTAATGATCATGAATCCCTTGCACATGCTAGTGTAATTATCCAAAAAAACTGAAAATAGTGAGTGAGAAATCAGTGACTTCATTAGTTCACTGAACGCTCACCTTTAGTGGGCGTGAATAATGTGGCTAAATCGGTGAAACCGCGCTTGGCTAACAACTTAGAATCTTCGGAAATTTGAACGCATATCGAGTCGTTTAAATTTACAAGATGAATTCGGTGTATTTTATTATGCTTGCATATTAAGTTGAGAGGTTTATTAACTTGCCTATATGTCTACTGAGATATTCTCGTCATAACATTAGACGGCACCATTCACTGTGAAGTTTTAGAACTGACGGCTATGGAGCATCTTTTAAAGCACAACAATGTAATGATAGCGCTGCATGAATTATAGAATGTATGCCATTTAGCTAAAATACATCGAACTTGGCAAAGCTGTCAGCATTCTACGCATCGATAAGCTTCGCTGAATGGCATTATTTTGCTTGCAGATGCTCGGCTTGGGTAGCTAGCGGTTTCTGCAGCAACAGTGGATATTCTGATGCAGTCAAACGTCAATATTGTCCAAAATCATGCAAATTTTGCTGATGGACTACTCTATCTCTGTGAGTTTAGCAATTTAATGAAGAAAATTCAATTAAAAGAAATCTACTTCATCTAGAATATTCACTAAATATATTTGTTTTCTGGTCGATAATTTCTGTTCACAAGTCACCGGATTGCGCGGAACGTTCCCAAAACATTGTAATCAGCAAAAGCAACGACAGCTCTCTAACTTTGCTATGTTTCGTTAAGTCGAAAAGTTATGTCGATATGTATGAAGATGCGGATACTCGTGCATACTCATAATAGGATTTAGAATAACAGGATTTGATCATGCGACGATGCAGGAAAGGAAGAGCTGTAGGAGAGAACATAGAAGCGCTATACTTTTCACGTGAATGACAATAAGTGATAAATTACCAACGCGTGGAAAGTGTACTTAAAAATTCGTCCAGGCTGGTCAACACTCACGGTAACAGCAGTTTTGGCATGGTTGAAGTGGATGAATTGCCCTGCTTCAGGATATTCGCTTGTCTTTATATAACGCCTAATCCTTTATGCTATGGATCCAAATTATCTTTTTGCCACATGTTTCAGCAATGTTGTCTTTTACTCAATAAAGGATTTCTTTGTTCTCCGAATTTGATTGGGAAAATCCTAGAACAAAGCAACTTTAAATGATCAAATTTCAGAGAGCGATAAATGTGCCTCGAACTGAAAGGCGATCGACCAATAAACGCTTTCTATGAGTGATATTTTCCTCATTGTATAACAAATGAAGAAAAAGAGCAAATAAAAAAATCAACACAACTTTAAAACATACTACCGATCTATTTTTATGTCAGTGCCGATGTTGCATCGATCTGATCAAAACAACACGAACAACTAACTAATGGCGAAAAACGGGTGCTCACGTTTTTGTCAGAAAAAGGATCAAGAGGGTCTGTGATGTTGATGCGATAGAATAGATGGGGTGAAGCTAATTGTAAACGAGTATTTCTTAGCGTTCCTCTGCGACAAGGATCGAGTTGCATGAGATTCATTGGTGCCTAAACTCAAACGAGGCGCCCGATTGAGAAAACAATGAGTGCCACCAAGTTTCTGAGCTGAATATTCGAATGCATTTCTTATGTTCGCTAGTTCGACCAGTAATGTTATGGGCGGCCGAGAATTGAACTCAATGAAATCTGCAACGAACTTGTTGTTGTGAAAAAGCTTGCCTTTTCGAGTTGGCCGGCATAAACCCCCAACCCCTTACCGCATTCAGCTAAAAATGCAACCAGCTGAGCTCTCGGTAGGTTGGATTCTATCTGAAAATATAGTTTGGGCGGCCGAGCAGCTAAATTGAAATGGTTGAATTGTCTGCAGCATGCACTCAAACAGGAGCGTATAACGGGCTTATTACATATTTATTGCAATATCGCCAAGAAAAATTCTTCAAAAGTGAGTTTTTTTTTGGGGGGGGGGATGACGTATGATTCAGAACAGTTCGGCAAAAGGTTTATTGACAGAAAGAGCTGATGAGTGTTTTCGATAGCCAGTGGAAATCCTGTCCGCAGACTGGAGCGAACTTGGGACCCCTCGGTTGCCGGCGGACTGTTATGCATGGTTACTGCTACAAGTTCTGCATAGTCCAGTGGGTCGGTGCTCGCTCGACAAACGAGAGGTCTCGGGTTCACCTTCACTTGCTGAGATTTTCATATATCATAAAAACCTCTAATCATTATCTCACCTGAGCCGGAACATAGTTTGCTTCAACAAATGGCAGTTAACTTCAGAACTACCAGTTAATTTCCATACCAGTTAACTTTTGAAAAGAACAAAAACCTGTTTCAAAAGACGCTCGTATGCCCACTCAAAAATCTTGTCCTCCTAGCAACTCACTTCGGACAGCGGTGAAATTTCCACCACGGCAACGTCTTACTCTCTCTCACAGTGCCCAATATGAGAGAGCAGAACCTGCAATTTCTCAAATTAAAGTTTTCATAGAAGCAGAACTAACAAAATGTCGGACCGAAACTTACAAACTGTCTTCATTTCACGAACTTATGCAAAATTCGCATTTATAAAGTATTTCTAAATGGGTTCTAGCTATGTCTTGTCCACCTGAACATACATGCATCCATGTCCACTCGTGTACTGAACGAGCTGGGGCTAGGTATTTTGAAAGGATTACGAAATACTCAGGTTCAGTAGATTTACAGCTGAAGTGGAAACAGGGTAGAACGGAAGCGAGGCAATGGCAGGCGTACGACGGCGAAGCACTGTTGAAGACGACCGAGGGCGAAGCACTGTTGAAGGTGAGGCGCTGTTGAAGACGACGCACTGTTGAAGGTGAGACACTCTTGAAGGCGACGCACTGTTGAAGGTGAGGCGGTGCTGAAGACGACGCACTGTTGAAGGTGAGGCACTGTTGAAGGCGACGCACTGTTGAAGGTGAGGCACTCTTGAAGGCGACGCACTGTTGAAGGTGAGGCGCTGTTGAAGACGACGCACTGTTGAAGGTGAGGCGCTGTTGAAGACGACACACTGTTGAAGGTGAGGCACTCTTGAAGGCGACGCACTGTTGAAGGTGAGGCACTGTTGAAGGTGAGGCACTGTTGAAGGCGACGCACTGTTGAAGGTGTGGCACTGTTGAAGGCGACGCACTGTTGAAGGTGAGGCACTATTGAAGGCGACGCACTGCTGAAGGTGAGGCACTCTTGAAGGCGACGCACTGTTGAAGGTGAGGCGCTGTTGAAAACGACGCACTGTTGAAGGTGAGGCACTGTTGAAGGCGGCGCACTGCTGAAGGTGAGGCACTGTTGAAGGCGACGCACTGTTGAAGGTGTGGCACTGTTGAAGGCGACGCACTGTTGAAGGTGAGGCACTATTGAAGGCGACGCACTGCTGAAGGTGAGGCACTCTTGAAGGCGACGCACTGTTGAAGGTGAGGCGCTGTTGAAAACGACGCACTGTTGAAGGTGAGGCACTGTTGAAGGCGGCGCACTGCTGAAGGTGAGGCACTGTTGAAGGCGACGCACTGCTGAAGGTGAGGCACTGTTGAAGGCGACGCGCTGTTGAAGGTGAGGCGCTGTTGAAGACGACGCACTGTTGAAGGTGAGGCACTTTTGAAGGCGACGCACTGCTGAAGGTGAGGCACTCTTGAACGCGAAGCACTGTTGAAGGTGAGGCGCTGTTGAAGACGACGCACTGTTGAAGGTGAGGCACTGTTGAAGGCGACGCACTGTTGAAGGTGAGGCACTCTTGAAGGTGACGCACTGTTGAAGGTGAACCACTCTTGAAGGCGACGCACTGTTGAAGGTGAGGCGCTGTTGAAGACGACACACTGTTGAAGGTGAGGCACTCTTGAAGGCGACGCACTGTTGAAGGTGAGGCGCTGTTGAAGACGACGCAGTGCTGAAGGTGAGGCAGTCTTGAAGGCGACGCACTGTTGAAGGTGAGGCACTGTTGAAGGTGAGGCGCTGTTGAAGGCGACTCACTGTTGAAGGTGAGGCGCTGTTGAAGACGACGCACTGTTGAAGGTGAGGCACTGTTGAAGGCGACGCGCTTTTGAAGGTGTGGCACTGTTGAAGGCGACGCACTGTTGAAGGCGAGGGACTGTTGAAGGCGACGCACTGCTGAAGGTGAGGCACTCTTGAAGGCGACGCACTGTTGAAGGTGAGGCGCTGTTGAAGACGACGCACTGTTGAAGGTGAGGCGCTGTTGAAGACGACGCACTGTTGAAGGTGAGTCACTGTTGAAGACGACGCACTGTTGAAGGTGAGACACTCTTGAAGGCGACGCACTGTTGAAGGTGAGGCGCTGCTGAAGACGACGCACTGTTGAAGGTGAGGCACTGTTGAAGGCGACGACCTGTTGAAGGTGAGGCACTCTTGAAGGCGACGCACTGTTGAAGGTGAGGCACTGTTGAAGGCGACGACCTGTTGAAGGTGAGGCACTCTTGAAGGCGACGCACTGTTGAAGGTGAGGCGCTGTTGAAGACGACGCACTGTTGAAGGTGAGGCGCTGTTGAACACGACACACTGTTGAAGGTGAGGCACTCTTGAAGGCGACGCACTGTTGAAGGTGAGGCACTGTTGAAGGCGACGACCTGTTGAAGGTGAGGCACTCTTGAAGGCGACGCACTGTTGAAGGTGAGGCGCTGTTGAAGACGACGCACTGTTGAAGGTGAGGCGCTGTTGAACACGACACACTGTTGAAGGTGAGGCACTCTTGAAGGCGACGCACTGTTGAAGGTGAGGCGCTGTTGAAGACGACGCACTGTTGAAGGTGAGGCACTGTTGAAGGTGAGGCACTGTTGAAGGCGACGCGCTGTTGAAGGTGTGGCACTGTTGAAGGCGACGCACTGTTGAAGGTGAGGCACTATTCAAGGCGACGCACTGCTGAAGGTGAGGCACTCTTGAAGGCGACGCACTGTTGAAGGTGAGGCGCTGTTGAAAACGACGCACTGTTGAAGGTGAGGCACTGTTGAAGGCGACGCACTGCTGAAGGTGAGGCACTGTTGAAGGCGACGCACTGCTGAAGGTGAGGCACTGTTGAAGGCGACGCGCTGTTGAAGGTGAGGCGCTGTTGAAGACGACGCACTGTGGAAGGTGAGGCACTGTTGAAGGCGACGCACTGCTGAAGGTGAGGCACTCTTGAAGGCGACGCACTGTTGAAGGTGAGGCGCTGTTGAAGACGACGCACTGTTGAAGGTGAGGCACTGTTGAAGGCGACGCGCTGTTGAAGGTGAGGCACTCTTGAAGGCGACGCACTGTTGAGGGTGAGGCGCTGTTGAAGACGACGCGCTGTTGAAGGTGAGGCACTGTTGAAGGCGACGCACTGCTGAAGGTGAGGCAGTCTTGAAGGCGACGCACTGTTGAAGGTGAGGCGCTGTTGAAAACGACGCACTGTTGAAGGTGAGGCACTGTTGAAGGCGACGCACTGCTGAAGGTGAGGCACTGTTGAAGGCGACGCGCTGTTGAAGGTGAGGCGCTGTTGAAGACGACGCACTGTTGAAGGTGAGGCACTTTTGAAGGCGACGCACTGCTGAAGGTGAGGCACTCTTGAAGGCGACGCACTGTTGAAGGTGAGGCACTATTGAAGGCGACGCACTGCTGAAGGTGAGGCACTCTTGAAGGCGACGCACTGTTGAAGGTGAGGCGCTGTTGAAAACGACGCACTGTTGAAGGTGAGGCACTGTTGAAGGCGACGCACTGCTGAAGGTGAGGCACTGTTGAAGGCGACGCGCTGTTGAAGGTGAGGCGCTGTTGAAGACGACGCACTGTTGAAGGTGAGGCACTGTTGAAGGCGACGCACTGCTGAAGGTGAGGCACTCTTGAAGGCGACGCGCTCTTGAAGGTGAGGCGCTGTTGAAGACGACGCACTGTTGAAGGTGAGGCACTGTTGAAGGCGACGCACTGCTGAAGGTGAGGCACTGTTGAAGGCGACGCGCTGTTGAAGGTGAGGCGCTGTTGAAGACGACGCACTCTTGAAGGTGAGGCACTGTTGAAGGCGACGCACTGTTGAAGGTGAGGCACTCTTGAAGGCGACGCACTGTTGAAGGTGAGGCGCTGTTGAAGACGACGCGCTGTTGAAGGTGAGGCACTGTTGAAGGCGACGCGCTGTTGAAGGTGAGGCACTCTTGAAGGCGACGCACTGTTGAAGGTGAGGCGCTGTTGAAGACGACGCGCTGCTGAAGGTGAGGCAGTCTTGAAGGCGACGCACTGTTGAAGGTGAGGCGCTGTTGAAAACGACGCACTGTTGAAGGTGAGGCACTGTTGAAGGCGACGCACTGCTGAAGGTGAGGCACTGTTGAAGGCGACGCGCTGTTGAAGGTGAGGCGCTGTTGAAGACGACGCACTGTTGAAGGTGAGGCACTTTTGAAGGCGACGCACTGCTGAAGGTGAGGCACTCTTGAAGGCGACGCACTGTTGAAGGTGAGGCACTATTGAAGGCGACGCACTGCTGAAGGTGAGGCACTCTTGAAGGCGACGCACTGTTGAAGGTGAGGCGCTGTTGAAAACGACGCACTGTTGAAGGTGAGGCGCTGTTGAAAACGACGCACTGTTGAAGGTGAGGCACTGTTGAAGGCGACGCACTGCTGAAGGTGAGGCACTGTTGAAGGCGACGCGCTGTTGAAGGTGAGGCACTGTTGAAGACGACGCACTGCTGAAGGTGACGCACTCTTGAAGGCGACGCACTGTTGAAGGTGAGGCGCTGTTGAAGACGACGCACTGTTGAAGGTGAGGCACTGTTGAAGGCGACGCACTGTTGAAGGTGAGGCACTCTTGAAGGCGACGCACTGTTGAAGGTGAGGCGCTGTTGAAGACGACGCGCTGTTGAAGGTGAGGCACTGTTGAAGGCGACGCACTGTTGAAGGTGAGGCAGTCTTGAAGGCGACGCACTGTTGAAGGTGAGGCGCTGTTGAAGGCGACGCACTGTTGAAGGTGAGGCGCTGTTGAAGACGACGCACTGTTGAAGGTGAGGCGCTGTTGAAGACGACGCACTGTTGAAGGCGACGACCTGTTGAAGGCGACGCACTGCTGAAGGTGAGGCACTCTTGAAGGCGACGCACTGTTGAAGGTGAGGCGCTGTTGAAGACGACGCGCTGTTGAAGGTGAGGCACTGTTGAAGGCGACGCACTGCTGAAGGTGAGGCAGTCTTGAAGGCGACGCACTGTTGAAGGTGAGGCGCTGTTGAAAACGACGCACTGTTGAAGGTGAGGCACTGTTGAAGGCGACGCACTGCTGAAGGTGAGGCACTGTTGAAGGCGACGCGCTGTTGAAGGTGAGGCGCTGTTGAAGACGACGCACTGTTGAAGGTGAGGCACTTTTGAAGGCGACGCACTGCTGAAGGTGAGGCACTCTTGAAGGCGACGCACTGTTAAAGGTGAGGCGCTGTTGAAGACGACGCACTGTTGAAGGTGAGGCACTGTTGAAGGCGACGCACTGCTGAAGGTGAGGCACTCTTGAAGGCGACGCACTGTTGAAGGTGAGGCGCTGTTGAAGACGACGCACTGTTGAAGGTGAGGCACTGTTGAAGGCGACGCACTGCTGAAGGTGAGGCAGTCTTGAAGGCGACGCACTGTTGAAGGTGAGGCGCTGTTGAAGGCGACGCACTGTTGAAGGTGAGGTGCTGTTGAAGACGACGCACTGTTGAAGGTGAGGCGCTGTTGAAGACGACGCACTGTTGAAGGTGAGGCACTGTTGAAGGTGAGGCACTGTTGAAGGCGACGCACTGTTGAAGGTGAGGCCCTGTTGAAGACGACGCACTGTTGAAGGTGTGGCGCTGTTGAAGGCGACGCGCTTTTGAAGGTGTGGCACTGTTGAAGGCGACGCACTGTTGAAGGCGAGGGACTGTTGAAGGCGACGCACTGCTGAAGGTGAGGCACTCTTGAAGGCGACGCACTGTTGAAGGTGAGGCGCTGTTGAAGACGACGCACTGTTGAAGGTGAGGCGCTGTTGAAGACGACGCACTGTTGAAGGTGAGGCACTGTTGAAGGCGACGCACTGCTGAAGGTGAGGCGCTGTTGAAGACGACGCACTGTTGAAGGTGAGGCGCTGTTGAAGACGACGCACTGTTGAAGGTGAGGCACTGTTGAAGGTGAGGCACTGTTGAAGGTGAGGCACTGTTGAAGGCGACGCACTGCTGAAGGTGAGGCACTGTGGAAGGCGACGCACTGCTGAATGTGAGGCACTCTTGAAGGGGACGCACTGTTGAAGGTGAGGCGCTGTTGAAGACGACGCACTGTTGAAGGTGAGGCGCTGTTGAAGACGACGCACTGTTGAAGGTGAGGCACTGTTGAAGGCGACGCACTGCTGAATATGAGGCACTCTTGAAGGCGACGCACTGTTGAAGGTGAGGCGCTGTTGAAGACGACGCACTGTTGAAGGTGATGCACTGTTGAAGGCGACGAACTGCTGAAGGTGAGGCACTCTTGAAGGCGACGCACTGTTGAAGGTGAGGCGCTGTTTAAGACGACGCACTGTTGAAGGTGAGGCACTGTTGAAGGTGAGGCACTGTTGAAGGTGAGGCACTGTTGAAGGCGACGCACTGCTGAAGGTGAGGCACTCTTGAAGGCGACGCACTGTTGAAGGTGAGGCGCTGTTGAAGACGACGCACTGTCGAAGGTGAGGCGCTGTTGAAGACGACGGACTGTTGAAGGTGAGGCACTGTTGAAGGCGACGCACTGTTGAAGGTGAGGCGCTGTTGAAGACGACGCACTGTTGAAGGTGAGGCGCTGTTGAAGGCGACGCAATGCTGAAGGTGAGGCACTCTTGAAGGCGACGCACTGTTGAAGGTGAGGCGCTGTTGAAGACGACGCACTGCTGAAGGTGAGGCACTGTTCAAGCGACGCACTGTTGAAGGTGAGGCAGTGTTGAAGGCGACGCACCGTTGAAGGTGAGGCGCTGTTGAAGACGACGCACTGTTGAAGGTGAGGCGCTGTTGAAGACGACGCACTGTTGAAGGTGAGGCACTGTTGAAGGTGAGGCACTGTTGAAGGTGAGGCACTGTTGAAGGTGAGGCACTGTTGAAGGCGACGCACTGTTGAAGGTGTGGCACTGTTGAAGGCGACGCACTGTTGAAGGTGAGGCACTGTTGAAGGCGACGCACTGCTGAAGGTGAGGCACTCTTGAAGGCGACACACTGTTGAAGGTGAGGCGCTGTTGAAGACGACGCACTGTTGAAGGTGAGGCACTGTTGAAGGCGACGCACTGTTGAAGGTGAGGCGCTGTTGAAGACGACGCACTGTTGAAGGTGAGGCGCTGTTGAAGACGACGCACTGTTGAAGGTGAGGCACTGTTGAAGGTGAGGCACTGTTGAAGGCGACGCACTGTTGAAGGTGTGGCACTGTTGAAGTCGACGCACTGTTGAAGGTGAGGCACTGTTGAAGGTGAGGCGCTGTTGAAGACGACGCACTGTTGAAGGTGAGGCGCTGTTGAAGACGACGCAGTGCTGAAGGTGAGGCAGTCTTGAAGGCGACGCACTGTTGAAGACGACGCACTGTTGAAGGTGAGGCACTGTTGAAGGTGACGCACTGCTGAAGGTGAGGCACTGTTGAAGGCGACGCACTGTTGAAGGTGAGGCCCTGTTGAAGACGACGCACTGTTGAAGGTGTGGCCCTGTTGAAGGCGACGCGCTTTTGAAGGTGTGGCACTGTTGAAGGCGACGCACTGTTGAAGGCGAGGGACTGTTGAAGGCGACGCACTGCTGAAGGTGAGGCACTCTTGAAGGCGACGCACTGTTGAAGGTGAGGCGCTGTTGAAGACGACGCACTGTTGAAGGTGAGGCGCTGTTGAAGACGACGCACTGTTGAAGGTGAGGCACTGTTGAAGGCGACGCACTGCTGAAGGTGAGGCGCTGTTGAAGACGACGCACTGTTGAAGGTGAGGCGCTGTTGAAGACGACGCACTGTTGAAGGTGAGGCACTGTTGAAGGTGAGGCACTGTTGAAGGTGAGGCACTGTTGAAGGCGACGCACTGCTGAAGGTGAGGCACTGTGGAAGGCGACGCACTGCTGAAGGTGAGGCACTCTTGAAGGCGACGCACTGTTGAAGGTCAGGCGCTGTTGAAGACGACGCACTGTTGAAGGTGATGCACTGTTGAAGGCGACGAACTGCTGAAGGTGAGGCACTCTTGAAGGCGACGCACTGTTGAAGGTGAGGCGCTGTTTAAGACGACGCACTGTTGAAGGTGAGGCACTGTTGAAGGTGAGGCACTGTTGAAGGTGAGGCACTGTTGAAGGCGACGCACTGCTGAAGGTGAGGCACTCTTGAAGGCGACGCACTGTTGAAGGTGAGGCGCTGTTGAAGACGACGCACTGTCGAAGGTGAGGCGCTGTTGAAGACGACGCACTGTTGAAGGTGAGGCACTGTTGAAGGCGACGCACTGTTGAAGGTGAGGCGCTGTTGAAGACGACGCACTGTTGAAGGTGAGGCGCTGTTGAAGGCGACGCAATGCTGAAGGTGAGGCACTCTTGAAGGCGACGCACTGTTGAAGGTGAGGCGCTGTTGAAGACGACGCACTGTTGAAGGTGAGGCACTGTTGAAGGCGACGCACTGCTGAAGGTGAGGCACTGTTGAAGGCGACGCACTGCTGAAGGTGAGGCACTGTTCAAGCGACGCACTGTTGAACTTGAGGCAGTGTTGAAGGCGACGCACCGTTGAAGGTGAGGCGCTGTTGAAGACGACGCACTGTTGAAGGTGAGGCGCTGTTGAAGACGACGCACTGTTGAAGGTGAGGCACTGTTGAAGGTGAGGCACTGTTGAAGGCGACGCACTGTTGAAGGTGTGGCACTGTTGAAGGCGACGCACTGTTGAAGGTGAGGCACTGTTGAAGGCGACGCACTGCTGAAGGTGAGGCACTCTTGAAGGCGACACACTGTTGAAGGTGAGGCGCTGTTGAAGACGACGCACTGTTGAAGGTGAGGCACTGTTGAAGGCGACGCACTGTTGAAGGTGAGGCGCTGTTGAAGGAGACGCACTGTTGAAGGTGAGGCGCTGTTGAAGACGACGCACTGTTGAAGGCGACGCGGTGTTGAAAGTGTGGCACTGTTGAAGGCGACGCACTGCTGAAGGTGAGGCACTGTTGAAGGTGAGGCACTGTTGAAGGCGACGCACTGCTGAAGGTGAGGCACTGCTGAAGGTGAGGCACTGTTCAAGCGACGCACTGTTGAAGGTGAGGCGCTGTTGAAGACGACGCACTGTTGAAGGTGAGGCACTGTTGAAGGCGACGCACTGCTGAAGGTGAGGCACTGTTGAAGGCGACGCACTGCTGAAGGTGAGGCACTGTTCAAGCGACGCACTGTTGAAGGTGAGGCAGTGTTGAAGGCGACGCACCGTTGAAGGTGAGGCGCTGTTGAAGACGACGCACTGTTGAAGGTGAGGCGCTGTTGAAGACGACGCACTGTTGAAGGTGAGGCACTGTTGAAGGTGAGGCACTGTTGAAGGCGACGCACTGTTGAAGGTGTGGCACTGTTGAAGGCGACGCACTGTTGAAGGTGAGGCACTGTTGAAGGCGACGCACTGCTGAAGGTGAGGCACTCTTGAAGGCGACACACTGTTGAAGGTGAGGCGCTGTTGAAGACGACGCACTGTTGAAGGTGAGGCACTGTTGAAGGAGACGCACTGTTGAAGGTGAGGCGCCGTTGAAGACGACGCACTGCTGAAGGTGAGGCACTCTTGAAGGCGACGCAATGTTGAAGGTGAGGCGCTGTTGAAGACGACGCACTGTTGAAGGTGAGGCGCTGTTGAAGACGACGCACTGTTGAAGGTGAATCACTGTTGAAGACGACGCGCTGTTGAAGGTGAGGCGCTGTTGAAGACGACGCACTGTTGAAGGTGAGGCACTGTTGAAGGTGAGGCACTGTTGAAGGCGACGCACTGCTGAAGGTGAGGCACTCTTGAAGGCGACGCACTGTTGAAGGTGAGGCGCTGTTGAAGACGACGCACTGTTGAAGGTGAGGCGCTGTTGAAGACGACGCACTGTTCAAGGTGAGGCACTGTTGAAGGCGACGCACTGCTGAAGGTGAGGCGCTGTTGAAGACGACGCACTGTTGAAGGTGAGGCGCTGTTGAAGACGACGCACTGTTGAAGGTGAGGCACTGTTGAAGACGACGCACTCTTGAAGGTGAGGCACCGTTGAAGGCGGCGCACTGCTGAAGGTGAGGCACTCTTGAAGGCGACGCACTGTTGAAGGTGAGGCACTGTTGAAGGTGAGGCACAGTTGAAGGTGAGGCACTGTTGAAGGTGAGGCACTGTTGAAGGTGAGGCACTGTTGAAGGCGACGCACTGCTGAAGGTGAGGCACTGTTGAAGGCGACGCACTGCTGAAGGTGAGCCACTCTTGAAGGGACGCACTGTTGAAGGTGAGGCGCTGTTGCAGACGACGCACTGTTGAAGGTGAGGCGCTGTTGAAGACGACGCACTGTTGAAGGTGAGGCACTGTTGAAGGCGACGCACTGCTGAAGGTGAGGCACTGTTGAAGGTGAGGCACTGTTGAAGGCGACGCACTGCTGAAGGTGAGGCAGTCTTGAAGGCGACGCACTGTTGAAGGTGAGGCGCTGTTGAAGACGACGCACTGTTGAAGGTGAGGCGCTGTTGAAGACGACGCACTGTTGAAGGTGAATCACTGTTGAAGGCGACGCACTGTTGAAGGTGTGGCACTGTTGAAGGCGACGCACTGTTGAAGGTAAGGCACTGTTGAAGGTGAGGCGCTGTTGAAGACGACGCACTGTTGAAGGTGAGGCGCTGTTGAAGACGACGCAGTGCTGAAGGTGAGGCAGTCTTGAAGGCGACGCACTGTTGAAGACGACGCACTGTTGAAGGTGAGGCACTGTTGAAGGTGACGCACTGCTGAAGGTGAGGCACTGTTGAAGGCGACGCACTGTTGAAGGTGAGGCCCTGTTGAAGACGACGCACTGTTGAAGGTGTGGCGCTGTTGAAGGCGGCGCGCTTTTGAAGGTGTGGCACTGTTGAAGGCGACGCACTGTTGAAGGCGAGGGACTGTTGAAGGCGACGCACTGCTGAAGGTGAGGCACTCTTGAAGGCGACGCACTGTTGAAGGTGAGGCGCTGTTGAAGACGACGCACTGTTGAAGGTGAGGCGCTGTTGAAGACGACGCACTGTTGAAGGTGAGGCACTGTTGAAGGCGACGCACTGCTGAAGGTGAGGCGCTGTTGAAGACGACGCACTGTTGAAGGTGAGGCGCTGTTGAAGACGACGCACTGTTGAAGGTGAGGCACTGTTGAAGGTGAGGCACTGTTGAAGGTGAGGCACTGTTGAAGGCGACGCACTGCTGAAGGTGAGGCACTGTGGAAGGCGACGCACTGCTGAATGTGAGGCACTCTTGAAGGGGACGCACTGTTGAAGGTGAGGCGCTGTTGAAGACGACGCACTGTTGAAGGTGAGGCGCTGTTGAAGACGACGCACTGTTGAAGGTGAGGCACTGTTGAAGGCGACGCACTGCTGAAGGTGAGGCACTCTTGAAGGCGACGCACTGTTGAAGGTGAGGCGCTGTTGAAGACGACGCACTGTTGAAGGTGATGCACTGTTGAAGGCGACGCACTGCTGAAGGTGAGGCACTCTTGAAGGCGACGCACTGTTGAAGGTGAGGCGCTGTTTAAGACGACGCACTGTTGAAGGTGAGGCACTGTTGAAGGTGAGGCACTGTTGAAGGTGAGGCACTGTTGAAGGCGACGCACTGCTGAAGGTGAGGCACTCTTGAAGGCGACGCACTGTTGAAGGTGAGGCGCTGTTGAAGACGACGCACTGTCGAAGGTGAGGCGCTGTTGAAGACGACGCACTGTTGAAAGTGAGGCACTGTTGAAGGCGACGCACTGTTGAAGGTGAGGCGCTGTTGAAGACGACGCACTGTTGAAGGTGAGGCGCTGTTGAAGGCGACGCAATGCTGAAGGTGAGGCACTCTTGAAGGCGACGCACTGTTGAAGGTGAGGCGCTGTTGAAGACGACGCACTGTTGAAGGTGAGGCACTGTTGAAGGCGACGCACTGCTGAAGGTGAGGCACTGTTGAAGGCGACGCACTGCTGAAGGTGAGGCACTGTTCAAGCGACGCACTGTTGAAGGTGAGGCAGTGTTGAAGGCGACGCACCGTTGAAGGTGAGGCGCTGTTGAAGACGACGCACTGTTGAAGGTGAGGCGCTGTTGAAGACGACGCACTGTTGAAGGTGAGGCACTGTTGAAGGTGAGGCACTGTTGAAGGCGACGCACTGTTGAAGGTGTGGCACTGTTGAAGGCGACGCACTGTTGAAGGTGAGACACTGTTGAAGGCGACGCACTGTTGAAGGTGAGGCACTCTTGAAGGCGACACACTGTTGAAGGTGAGGCGCTGTTGAAGACGACGCACTGTTGAAGGTGAGGCACTGTTGAAGGCGACGCACTGTTGAAGGTGAGGCGCTGTTGAAGGAGACGCACTGTTGAAGGTGAGGCGCTGTTGAAGACGACTCACTGTTGAAGGCGACGCGGTGTTGAAAGTGTGGCACTGTTGAAGGCGACGCACTGCTGAAGGTGAGGCACTGTTGAAGGTGTGGCACTGTTGAAGGCGACGCACTGCTGAAGGTGAGGCACTGTTGAAGGTGAGGCACTGTTGAAGGCGACGCACTGCTGAAGGTGAGGCACTGCTGAAGGTGAGGCACTGTTCAAGCGACGCACTGTTGAAGGTGAGGCGCTGTTGAAGGTGTGGCACTGTTGAAGGCGACGCACTGCTGAAGGTGAGGCACTGTTGAAGGTGTGGCACTGTTGAAGGTGAGGCACTGTTGAAGGCGACGCACTGCTGAAGGTGAGGCACTGTTGAAGGCGACGCACTGCTGAAGGTGAGGCACTGTTCAAGCGACGCACTGTTGAAGGTGAGGCAGTGTTGAAGGCGACGCACCGTTGAAGGTGAGGCGCTGTTGAAGACGACGCACTGTTGAAGGTGAGGCGCTGTTGAAGACGACGCACTGTTGAAGGTGAGGCACTGTTGAAGGTGAGGCACTGTTGAAGGCGACGCACTGTTGAAGGTGTGGCACTGTTGAAGGCGACGCACTGTTGAAGGTGAGGCACTGTTGAAGGCGACGCACTGCTGAAGGTGAGGCACTCTTGAAGGCGACACACTGTTGAAGGTGAGGCGCTGTTGAAGACGACGCACTGTTGAAGGTGAGGCACTGTTGAAGGAGACGCACTGTTGAAGGTGAGGCGCCGTTGAAGACGACGCACTGCTGAAGGTGAGGCACTCTTGAAGGCGACGCACTGTTGAAGGTGAGGCGCTGTTGAAGACGACGCACTGTTGAAGGTGAGGCGCTGTTGAAGACGACGCACTGTTGAAGGTGAATCACTGTTGAAGGCGACGCACTGTTGAAGGTGAGGCGCTGTTGAAGACGACGCACTGTTCAAGGTGAGGCACTGTTGAAGGCGACGCACTGCTGAAGGTGAGGCACTCTTGAAGGCGACGCACTGTTGAAGGTGAGGCGCTGTTGAAGACGACGCACTGTTGAAGGTGAGGCGCTGTTGAAGACGACGCACTGTTGAAGGTGAGGCACTGTTGAAGGTGAGGCACTGTTGAAGGCGACGCACTGCTGAAGGTGAGGCACTCTTGAAGGCGACGCACTGTTGAAGGTGAGGCGCTGTTGAAGACGACGCACTGTTGAAGGTGAGGCGCTGTTGAAGACGACGCACTGTTGAAGATGAATCACTGTTGAAGGCGACGCACTGTTGAAGGTGAGGCGCTGTTGAAGACGACGCACTGTTCAAGGTGAGGCACTGTTGAAGGCGACGCACTGTTGAAGGTGAGGCACTGTGGAAGGCGACGCACTGCTGAATGTGAGGCACTCTTGAAGGGGACGCACTGTTGAAGGTGAGGCGCTGTTGAAGACGACGCACTGTTGAAGGTGAGGCGCTGTTGAAGACGACGCACTGTTGAAGGTGAGGCACTGTTGAAGGCGACGCACTGCTGAAGGTGAGGCACTCTTGAAGGCGACGCACTGTTGAAGGTGAGGCGCTGTTGAAGACGACGCACTGTTGAAGGTGATGCACTGTTGAAGACGACGCACTGTCGAAGGTGAGGCGCTGTTGAAGACGACGCACTGTTGAAGGTGAGGCACTGTTGAAGGCGACGCACTGTTGAAGGTGAGGCGCTGTTGAAGACGACGCACTGTTGAAGGTGAGGCGCTGCTGAAGACGACGCACTGTTGAAGGTGAGGCACTGTTGAAGGCGACGCACTGCTGAAGGTGAGGCACTGTTGAAGGCGACGCACTGCTGAAGGTGAGGCACTGTTCAAGCGACGCACTGTTGAAGGTGAGGCAGTGTTGAAGGCGACGCACCGTTGAAGGTGAGGCGCTGTTGAAGACGACGCACTGTTGAAGGTGAGGCGCTGTTGAAGACGACGCACTGTTGAAGGTGAGCCACTGTTGAAGGTGAGGCACTGTTGAAGGCGACGCACTGTTGAAGGTGTGGCACTGTTGAAGGCGACGCACTGTTGAAGGTGAGGCACTGTTGAAGGCGACGCACTGCTGAAGGTGAGGCACTCTTGAAGGCGACACACTGTTGAAGGTGAGGCGCTGTTGAAGACGACGCACTGTTGAAGGTGAGGCACTGTTGAAGGCGACGCACTGTTGAAGGTGAGGCGCTGTTGAAGGAGACGCACTGTTGAAGGCGACGCGGTGTTGAAAGTGTGGCACTGTTGAAGGCGACGCACTGCTGAAGGTGAGGCACTGTTGAAGGTGAGGCACTGTTGAAGGCGACGCACTGCTGAAGGTGAGGCACTGCTGAAGGTGAGGCACTGTTCAAGCGACGCACTGTTGAAGGTGAGGCGCTGTTGAAGACGACGCACTGTTGAAGGTGAGGCACTGTTGAAGGCGACGCACTGCTGAAGGTGAGGCACTGTTGAAGGCGACGCACTGCTGAAGGTGAGGCACTGTTCAAGCGACGCACTGTTGAAGGTGAGGCAGTGTTGAAGGCGACGCACCATTGAAGGTGAGGCGCTGTTGAAGACGACGCACTGTTGAAGGTGAGGCGCTGTTGAAGACGACGCACTGTTGAAGGTGAGGCACTGTTGAAGGTGAGGCACTGTTGAAGGCGACGCACTGTTGAAGGTGTGGCACTGTTGAAGGCGACGCACTGTTGAAGGTGAGGCACTGTTGAAGGCGACGCACTGCTGAAGGTGAGGCACTCTTGAAGGCGACACACTGTTGAAGGTGAGGCGCTGTTGAAGACGACGCACTGTTGAAGGTGAGGCACTGTTGAAGGAGACGCACTGTTGAAGGTGAGGCGCCGTTGAAGACGACGCACTGCTGAAGGTGAGGCACTCTTGAAGGCGACGCACTGTTGAAGGTGAGGCGCTGTTGAAGACGACGCACTGTTGAAGGTGAGGCGCTGTTGAAGACGACGCACTGTTGAAGGTGAATCACTGTTGAAGGCGACGCACTGTTGAAGGTGAGGCGCTGTTGAAGACGACGCACTGTTCAAGGTGAGGCACTGTTGAAGGCGACGCACTGCTGAAGGTGAGGCACTCTTGAAGGCGACGCACTGTTGAAGGTGAGGCGCTGTTGAAGACGACGCACTGTTGAAGGTGAGGCGCTGTTGAAGACGACGCACTGTTGAAGGTGATTCACTGTTGAAGGCGACGCACTGTTGAAGGTGAGGCGCTGTTGAAGGAGACGCACTGTTGAAGGTGAGGCGCTGTTGAAGACGACTCACTGTTGAAGGCGACGCGGTGTTGAAAGTGTGGCACTGTTGAAGGCGACGCACTGCTGAAGGTGAGGCACTGTTGAAGGTGTGGCACTGTTGAAGGCGACGCACTGCTGAAGGTGAGGCACTGTTGAAGGTGAGGCACTGTTGAAGGCGACGCACTGCTGAAGGTGAGGCACTGCTGAAGGTGAGGCACTGTTCAAGCGACGCACTGTTGAAGGTGAGGCGCTGTTGAAGACGACGCACTGTTGAAGGTGAGGCACTGTTGAAGGTGAGGCACTGTTGAAGGCGACGCACTGTTGAAGGTGTGGCACTGTTGAAGGCGACGCACTGTTGAAGGTGAGGCACTGTTGAAGGCGACGCACTGTTGAAGGTGAGGCACTCTTGAAGGCGACACACTGTTGAAGGTGAGGCGCTGTTGAAGACGACGCACTGTTGAAGGTGAGGCACTGTTGAAGGCGACGCACTGTTGAAGGTGAGGCGCTGTTGAAGGAGACGCACTGTTGAAGGTGAGGCGCTGTTGAAGACGACTCACTGTTGAAGGCGACGCGGTGTTGAAAGTGTGGCACTGTTGAAGGCGACGCACTGCTGAAGGTGAGGCACTGTTGAAGGTGTGGCACTGTTGAAGGCGACGCACTGCTGAAGGTGAGGCACTGTTGAAGGTGAGGCACTGTTGAAGGCGACGCACTGCTGAAGGTGAGGCACTGCTGAAGGTGAGGCACTGTTCAAGCGACGCACTGTTGAAGGTGAGGCGCTGTTGAAGGTGTGGCACTGTTGAAGGCGACGCACTGCTGAAGGTGAGGCACTGTTGAAGGTGTGGCACTGTTGAAGGTGAGGCACTGTTGAAGGCGACGCACTGCTGAAGGTGAGGCACTGTTGAAGGCGACGCACTGCTGAAGGTGAGGCACTGTTCAAGCGACGCACTGTTGAAGGTGAGGCAGTGTTGAAGGCGACGCACCGTTGAAGGTGAGGCGCTGTTGAAGACGACGCACTGTTGAAGGTGAGGCGCTGTTGAAGACGACGCACTGTTGAAGGTGAGGCACTGTTGAAGGTGAGGCACTGTTGAAGGCGACGCACTGTTGAAGGTGTGGCACTGTTGAAGGCGACGCACTGTTGAAGGTGAGGCACTGTTGAAGGCGACGCACTGCTGAAGGTGAGGCACTCTTGAAGGCGACACACTGTTGAAGGTGAGGCGCTGTTGAAGACGACGCACTGTTGAAGGTGAGGCACTGTTGAAGGAGACGCACTGTTGAAGGTGAGGCGCCGTTGAAGACGACGCACTGCTGAAGGTGAGGCACTCTTGAAGGCGACGCACTGTTGAAGGTGAGGCGCTGTTGAAGACGACGCACTGTTGAAGGTGAGGCGCTGTTGAAGACGACGCACTGTTGAAGGTGAATCACTGTTGAAGGCGACGCACTGTTGAAGGTGAGGCGCTGTTGAAGACGACGCACTGTTCAAGGTGAGGCACTGTTGAAGGCGACGCACTGCTGAAGGTGAGGCACTCTTGAAGGCGACGCACTGTTGAAGGTGAGGCGCTGTTGAAGACGACGCACTGTTGAAGGTGAGGCGCTGTTGAAGACGACGCACTGTTGAAGGTGAGGCACTGTTGAAGGTGAGGCACTGTTGAAGGCGACGCACTGCTGAAGGTGAGGCACTCTTGAAGGCGACGCACTGTTGAAGGTGAGGCGCTGTTGAAGACGACGCACTGTTGAAGGTGAGGCGCTGTTGAAGACGACGCACTGTTGAAGATGAATCACTGTTGAAGGCGACGCACTGTTGAAGGTGAGGCGCTGTTGAAGACGACGCACTGTTCAAGGTGAGGCACTGTTGAAGGCGACGCACTGTTGAAGGTGAGGCACTGTGGAAGGCGACGCACTGCTGAATGTGAGGCACTCTTGAAGGGGACGCACTGTTGAAGGTGAGGCGCTGTTGAAGACGACGCACTGTTGAAGGTGAGGCGCTGTTGAAGACGACGCACTGTTGAAGGTGAGGCACTGTTGAAGGCGACGCACTGCTGAAGGTGAGGCACTCTTGAAGGCGACGCACTGTTGAAGGTGAGGCGCTGTTGAAGACGACGCACTGTTGAAGGTGATGCACTGTTGAAGACGACGCACTGTCGAAGGTGAGGCGCTGTTGAAGACGACGCACTGTTGAAGGTGAGGCACTGTTGAAGGCGACGCACTGTTGAAGGTGAGGCGCTGTTGAAGACGACGCACTGTTGAAGGTGAGGCGCTGCTGAAGACGACGCACTGTTGAAGGTGAGGCACTGTTGAAGGCGACGCACTGCTGAAGGTGAGGCACTGTTGAAGGCGACGCACTGCTGAAGGTGAGGCACTGTTCAAGCGACGCACTGTTGAAGGTGAGGCAGTGTTGAAGGCGACGCACCGTTGAAGGTGAGGCGCTGTTGAAGACGACGCACTGTTGAAGGTGAGGCGCTGTTGAAGACGACGCACTGTTGAAGGTGAGCCACTGTTGAAGGTGAGGCACTGTTGAAGGCGACGCACTGTTGAAGGTGTGGCACTGTTGAAGGCGACGCACTGTTGAAGGTGAGGCACTGTTGAAGGCGACGCACTGCTGAAGGTGAGGCACTCTTGAAGGCGACACACTGTTGAAGGTGAGGCGCTGTTGAAGACGACGCACTGTTGAAGGTGAGGCACTGTTGAAGGCGACGCACTGTTGAAGGTGAGGCGCTGTTGAAGGAGACGCACTGTTGAAGGCGACGCGGTGTTGAAAGTGTGGCACTGTTGAAGGCGACGCACTGCTGAAGGTGAGGCACTGTTGAAGGTGAGGCACTGTTGAAGGCGACGCACTGCTGAAGGTGAGGCACTGCTGAAGGTGAGGCACTGTTCAAGCGACGCACTGTTGAAGGTGAGGCGCTGTTGAAGACGACGCACTGTTGAAGGTGAGGCACTGTTGAAGGCGACGCACTGCTGAAGGTGAGGCACTGTTGAAGGCGACGCACTGCTGAAGGTGAGGCACTGTTCAAGCGACGCACTGTTGAAGGTGAGGCAGTGTTGAAGGCGACGCACCGTTGAAGGTGAGGCGCTGTTGAAGACGACGCACTGTTGAAGGTGAGGCGCTGTTGAAGACGACGCACTGTTGAAGGTGAGGCACTGTTGAAGGTGAGGCACTGTTGAAGGCGACGCACTGTTGAAGGTGTGGCACTGTTGAAGGCGACGCACTGTTGAAGGTGAGGCACTGTTGAAGGCGACGCACTGCTGAAGGTGAGGCACTCTTGAAGGCGACACACTGTTGAAGGTGAGGCGCTGTTGAAGACGACGCACTGTTGAAGGTGAGGCACTGTTGAAGGAGACGCACTGTTGAAGGTGAGGCGCCGTTGAAGACGACGCACTGCTGAAGGTGAGGCACTCTTGAAGGCGACGCACTGTTGAAGGTGAGGCGCTGTTGAAGACGACGCACTGTTGAAGGTGAGGCGCTGTTGAAGACGACGCACTGTTGAAGGTGAATCACTGTTGAAGGCGACGCACTGTTGAAGGTGAGGCGCTGTTGAAGACGACGCACTGTTCAAGGTGAGGCACTGTTGAAGGCGACGCACTGCTGAAGGTGAGGCACTCTTGAAGGCGACGCACTGTTGAAGGTGAGGCGCTGTTGAAGACGACGCACTGTTGAAGGTGAGGCGCTGTTGAAGACGACGCACTGTTGAAGGTGAGGCACTGTTGAAGGTGAGGCACTGTTGAAGGCGACGCACTGCTGAAGGTGAGGCACTCTTGAAGGCGACGCACTGTTGAAGGTGAGGCGCTGTTGAAGACGACGCACTGTTGAAGGTGAGGCGCTGTTGAAGACGACGCACTGTTGAAGGTGAATCACTGTTGAAGGCGACGCACTGTTGAAGGTGAGGCGCTGTTGAAGACGACGCACTGTTCAAGGTGAGGCACTGTTGAAGGCGACGCACTGCTGAAGGTGAGGCGCTGTTGAAGACGACGCACTGTTGAAGGTGAGGCACTGTTGAAGGTGAGGCACTGTTGAAGGTGAGGCACTGTTGAAGGCGACGCACTGCTGAAGGTGAGGCACTGTGGAAGGCGACGCACTGCTGAATGTGAGGCACTCTTGAAGGGGACGCACTGTTGAAGGTGAGGCGCTGTTGAAGACGACGCACTGTTGAAGGTGAGGCGCTGTTGAAGACGACGCACTGTTGAAGGTGAGGCACTGTTGAAGGCGACGCACTGCTGAAGGTGAGGCACTCTTGAAGGCGACGCACTGTTGAAGGTGAGGCGCTGTTGAAGACGACGCACTGTTGAAGGTGATGCACTGTTGAAGGCGACGAACTGCTGAAGGTGAGGCACTCTTGAAGGCGACGCACTGTTGAAGGTGAGGCGCTGTTTAAGACGACGCACTGTTGAAGGTGAGGCACTGTTGAAGGTGAGGCACTGTTGAAGGTGAGGCACTGTTGGAGGCGACGCAGTGCTGAAGGTGAGGCACTCTTGAAGGCGACGCACTGTTGAAGGCGAGGCGCTGTTGAAGACGACGCACTGTCGAAGGTGAGGCGCTGTTGAAGACGACGCACTGTTGAAGGTGAGGCACTGTTGAAGGCGACGCACTGTTGAAGGTGAGGCGCTGTTGAAGACGACGCACTGTTGAAGGTGAGGCGCTGTTGAAGGCGACGCAATGCTGAAGGTGAGGCACTCTTGAAGGCGACGCACTGTTGAAGGTGAGGCGCTGTTGAAGACGACGCACTGTTGAAGGTGAGGCACTGTTGAAGGCGACGCACTGCTGAAGGTGAGGCACTGTTGAAGGCGACGCACTGCTGAAGGTGAGGCACTGTTCAAGCGACGCACTGTTGAAGGTGAGGCAGTGTTGAAGGCGACGCACCGTTGAAGGTGAGGCGCTGTTGAAGACGACGCACTGTTGAAGGTGAGGCACTGTTGAAGGCGACGCACTGCTGAAGGTGAGGCACTGTTGAAGGCGACGCACTGCTGAAGGTGAGGCACTGTTCAAGCGACGCACTGTTGAAGGTGAGGCAGTGTTGAAGGCGACGCACCGTTGAAGGTGAGGCGCTGTTGAAGACGACGCACTGTTGAAGGTGAGGCGCTGTTGAAGACGACGCACTGTTGAAGGTGAGCCACTGTTGAAGGTGAGGCACTGTTGAAGGCGACGCACTGTTGAAGGTGTGGCACTGTTGAAGGCGACGCACTGTTGAAGGTGAGGCACTGTTGAAGGCGACGCACTGCTGAAGGTGAGGCACTCTTGAAGGCGACACACTGTTGAAGGTGAGGCGCTGTTGAAGACGACGCACTGTTGAAGGTGAGGCACTGTTGAAGGCGACGCACTGTTGAAGGTGAGGCGCTGTTGAAGGAGACGCACTGTTGAAGGCGACGCGGTGTTGAAAGTGTGGCACTGTTGAAGGCGACGCACTGCTGAAGGTGAGGCACTGTTGAAGGTGAGGCACTGTTGAAGGCGACGCACTGCTGAAGGTGAGGCACTGCTGAAGGTGAGGCACTGTTCAAGCGACGCACTGTTGAAGGTGAGGCGCTGTTGAAGACGACGCACTGTTGAAGGTGAGGCACTGTTGAAGGCGACGCACTGCTGAAGGTGAGGCACTGTTGAAGGCGACGCACTGCTGAAGGTGAGGCACTGTTCAAGCGACGCACTGTTGAAGGTGAGGCAGTGTTGAAGGCGACGCACCGTTGAAGGTGAGGCGCTGTTGAAGACGACGCACTGTTGAAGGTGAGGCGCTGTTGAAGACGACGCACTGTTGAAGGTGAGGCACTGTTGAAGGTGAGGCACTGTTGAAGGCGACGCACTGTTGAAGGTGTGGCACTGTTGAAGGCGACGCACTGTTGAAGGTGAGGCACTGTTGAAGGCGACGCACTGCTGAAGGTGAGGCACTCTTGAAGGCGACACACTGTTGAAGGTGAGGCGCCGTTGAAGACGACGCACTGCTGAAGGTGAGGCACTCTTGAAGGCGACGCACTGTTGAAGGTGAGGCGCTGTTGAAGACGACGCACTGTTGAAGGTGAGGCGCTGTTGAAGACGACGCACTGTTGAAGGTGAATCACTGTTGAAGGCGACGCACTGTTGAAGGTGAGGCGCTGTTGAAGACGACGCACTGTTCAAGGTGAGGCACTGTTGAAGGCGACGCACTGCTGAAGGTGAGGCACTCTTGAAGGCGACGCACTGTTGAAGGTGAGGCGCTGTTGAAGACGACGCACTGTTGAAGGTGAGGCGCTGTTGAAGACGACGCACTGTTGAAGGTGAGGCACTGTTGAAGGCGACGCACTGTTGAAGGTGAGGCGCTGTTGAAGGAGACGCACTGTTGAAGGTGAGGCGCTGTTGAAGACGACTCACTGTTGAAGGCGACGCGGTGTTGAAAGTGTGGCACTGTTGAAGGCGACGCACTGCTGAAGGTGAGGCACTGTTGAAGGTGTGGCACTGTTGAAGGCGACGCACTGCTGAAGGTGAGGCACTGTTGAAGGTGAGGCACTGTTGAAGGCGACGCACTGCTGAAGGTGAGGCACTGCTGAAGGTGAGGCACTGTTCAAGCGACGCACTGTTGAAGGTGAGGCGCTGTTGAAGACGACGCACTGTTGAAGGTGAGGCACTGTTGAAGGTGAGGCACTGTTGAAGGCGACGCACTGTTGAAGGTGTGGCACTGTTGAAGGCGAAGCACTGTTGAAGGTGAGGCACTGTTGAAGGCGACGCACTGTTGAAGGTGAGGCACTGTTGAAGGCGACACACTGTTGAAGGTGAGGCGCTGTTGAAGACGACGCACTGTTGAAGGTGAGGCACTGTTGAAGGCGACGCACTGTTGAAGGTGAGGCGCTGTTGAAGGAGACGCACTGTTGAAGGTGAGGCGCTGTTGAAGACGACGCACTGTTGAAGGCGACGCGCTGTTGAAAGTGTGGCACTGTTGAAGGCGACGCACTGTTGAAGGTGAGGCACTGTTGAAGGTGTGGCACTGTTGAAGGCGACGCACTGCTGAAGGTGAGGCACTGTTGAAGGTGAGGCACTGTTGAAGGCGACGCACTGCTGAAGGTGAGGCACTGTTGAAGGTGAGGCACTGTTGAAGCGACGCACTGTTGAAGGTGAGGCGCTGTTGAAGGTGTGGCACTGTTGAAGGCGACGCACTGCTGAAGGTGAGGCACTGTTGAAGGTGTGGCACTGTTGAAGGTGAGGCACTGTTGAAGGCGACGCACTGCTGAAGGTGAGGCACTGTTGAAGGCGACGCACTGTTGAAGGTGAGGCACTGTTCAAGCGACGCACTGTTGAAGGTGAGGCAGTGTTGAAGGCGACGCACTGTTGAAGGTGAGGCGCTGTTGAAGACGACGCACTGTTGAAGGTGAGGCGCTGTTGAAGACGACGCACTGTTGAAGGTGAGGCACTGTTGAAGGTGAGGCACTGTTGAAGGCGACGCACTGTTGAAGGTGTGGCACTGTTGAAGGCGACGCACTGTTGAAGGTGAGGCACTGTTGAAGGCGACGCACTGTTGAAGGTGAGGCACTGTTGAAGGCGACACACTGTTGAAGGTGAGGCGCTGTTGAAGACGACGCACTGTTGAAGGTGAGGCACTGTTGAAGGAGACGCACTGTTGAAGGTGAGGCGCTGTTGAAGACGACGCACTGCTGAAGGTGAGGCACTCTTGAAGGCGACGCACTGTTGAAGGTGAGGCGCTGTTGAAGACGACGCACTGTTGAAGGTGAGGCGCTGTTGAAGACGACGCACTGTTGAAGGTGAATCACTGTTGAAGGCGACGCACTGTTGAAGGTGAGGCGCTGTTGAAGACGACGCACTGTTGAAGGTGAGGCACTGTTGAAGGCGACGCACTGTTGAAGGTGAGGCACTGTTGAAGGCGACGCACTGTTGAAGGTGAGGCGCTGTTGAAGACGACGCACTGTTGAAGGTGAGGCGCTGTTGAAGACGACGCACTGTTGAAGGTGAGGCACTGTTGAAGGTGAGGCACTGTTGAAGGCGACGCACTGCTGAAGGTGAGGCACTCTTGAAGGCGACGCACTGTTGAAGGTGAGGCGCTGTTGAAGACGACGCACTGTTGAAGGTGAGGCGCTGTTGAAGACGACGCACTGTTGAAGGTGAATCACTGTTGAAGGCGACGCACTGTTGAAGGTGAGGCGCTGTTGAAGACGACGCACTGTTGAAGGTGAGGCACTGTTGAAGGCGACGCACTGTTGAAGGTGAGGCACTGTTGAAGGCGACGCACTGCTGAAGGTGAGGCACTGTTGAAGGGGACGCACTGTTGAAGGTGAGGCGCTGTTGAAGACGACGCACTGTTGAAGGTGAGGCGCTGTTGAAGACGACGCACTGTTGAAGGTGAGGCACTGTTGAAGGCGACGCACTGTTGAAGGTGAGGCACTGTTGAAGGCGACGCACTGTTGAAGGTGAGGCGCTGTTGAAGACGACGCACTGTTGAAGGTGATGCACTGTTGAAGACGACGCACTGTTGAAGGTGAGGCGCTGTTGAAGACGACGCACTGTTGAAGGTGAGGCACTGTTGAAGGCGACGCACTGTTGAAGGTGAGGCGCTGTTGAAGACGACGCACTGTTGAAGGTGAGGCGCTGTTGAAGACGACGCACTGTTGAAGGTGAGGCACTGTTGAAGGCGACGCACTGTTGAAGGTGAGGCACTGTTGAAGGCGACGCACTGCTGAAGGTGAGGCACTGTTGAAGCGACGCACTGTTGAAGGTGAGGCAGTGTTGAAGGCGACGCACCGTTGAAGGTGAGGCGCTGTTGAAGACGACGCACTGTTGAAGGTGAGGCGCTGTTGAAGACGACGCACTGTTGAAGGTGAGCCACTGTTGAAGGTGAGGCACTGTTGAAGGCGACGCACTGTTGAAGGTGTGGCACTGTTGAAGGCGACGCACTGTTGAAGGTGAGGCACTGTTGAAGGCGACGCACTGCTGAAGGTGAGGCACTCTTGAAGGCGACACACTGTTGAAGGTGAGGCGCTGTTGAAGACGACGCACTGTTGAAGGTGAGGCACTGTTGAAGGCGACGCACTGTTGAAGGTGAGGCGCTGTTGAAGGAGACGCACTGTTGAAGGCGACGCGGTGTTGAAAGTGTGGCACTGTTGAAGGCGACGCACTGCTGAAGGTGAGGCACTGTTGAAGGTGAGGCACTGTTGAAGGCGACGCACTGTTGAAGGTGAGGCACTGTTGAAGGTGAGGCACTGTTGAAGCGACGCACTGTTGAAGGTGAGGCGCTGTTGAAGACGACGCACTGTTGAAGGTGAGGCACTGTTGAAGGCGACGCACTGTTGAAGGTGAGGCACTGTTGAAGGCGACGCACTGTTGAAGGTGAGGCACTGTTGAAGCGACGCACTGTTGAAGGTGAGGCAGTGTTGAAGGCGACGCACTGTTGAAGGTGAGGCGCTGTTGAAGACGACGCACTGTTGAAGGTGAGGCGCTGTTGAAGACGACGCACTGTTGAAGGTGAGGCACTGTTGAAGGTGAGGCACTGTTGAAGGCGACGCACTGTTGAAGGTGAGGCACTGTTGAAGGCGACGCACTGTTGAAGGTGAGGCACTGTTGAAGGCGACGCACTGTTGAAGGTGAGGCACTCTTGAAGGCGACGCACTGTTGAAGGTGAGGCGCTGTTGAAGACGACGCACTGTTGAAGGTGAGGCACTGTTGAAGGAGACGCACTGTTGAAGGTGAGGCGCTGTTGAAGACGACGCACTGTTGAAGGTGAGGCACTGTTGAAGGCGACGCACTGTTGAAGGTGAGGCGCTGTTGAAGACGACGCACTGTTGAAGGTGAGGCGCTGTTGAAGACGACGCACTGTTGAAGGTGAAGCACTGTTGAAGGCGACGCACTGTTGAAGGTGAGGCGCTGTTGAAGACGACGCACTGTTGAAGGTGAGGCACTGTTGAAGGCGACGCACTGTTGAAGGTGAGGCACTCTTGAAGGCGACGCACTGTTGAAGGTGAGGCGCTGTTGAAGACGACGCACTGTTGAAGGTGAGGCGCTGTTGAAGACGACGCACTGTTGAAGGTGAGGCACTGTTGAAGGTGAGGCACTGTTGAAGGCGACGCACTGTTGAAGGTGAGGCACTCTTGAAGGCGACGCACTGTTGAAGGTGAGGCGCTGTTGAAGACGACGCACTGTTGAAGGTGAGGCGCTGTTGAAGACGACGCACTGTTGAAGGTGAATCACTGTTGAAGGCGACGCACTGTTGAAGGTGAGGCGCTGTTGAAGACGACGCACTGTTGAAGGTGAGGCACTGTTGAAGGCGACGCACTGTTGAAGGTGAGGCGCTGTTGAAGACGACGCACTGTTGAAGGTGAGGCACTGTTGAAGGTGAGGCACTGTTGAAGGTGAGGCACTGTTGAAGGCGACGCACTGTTGAAGGTGAGGCACTGTTGAAGGCGACGCACTGTTGAATGTGAGGCACTGTTGAAGGGGACGCACTGTTGAAGGTGAGGCGCTGTTGAAGACGACGCACTGTTGAAGGTGAGGCGCTGTTGAAGACGACGCACTGTTGAAGGTGAGGCACTGTTGAAGGCGACGCACTGTTGAAGGTGAGGCACTGTTGAAGGCGACGCACTGTTGAAGGTGAGGCGCTGTTGAAGACGACGCACTGTTGAAGGTGATGCACTGTTGAAGGCGACGCACTGTTGAAGGTGAGGCGCTGTTGAAGACGACGCACTGTTGAAGGTGAGGCACTGTTGAAGGTGAGGCACTGTTGAAGGTGAGGCACTGTTGAAGGCGACGCACTGTTGAAGGTGAGGCACTCTTGAAGGCGACGCACTGTTGAAGGTGAGGCGCTGTTGAAGACGACGCACTGTTGAAGGTGAGGCGCTGTTGAAGACGACGCACTGTTGAAGGTGAGGCACTGTTGAAGGCGACGCACTGTTGAAGGTGAGGCGCTGTTGAAGACGACGCACTGTTGAAGGTGAGGCGCTGTTGAAGGCGACGCAATGTTGAAGGTGAGGCACTGTTGAAGGCGACGCACTGTTGAAGGTGAGGCGCTGTTGAAGACGACGCACTGTTGAAGGTGAGGCACTGTTGAAGGCGACGCACTGTTGAAGGTGAGGCACTGTTGAAGGCGACGCACTGTTGAAGGTGAGGCACTGTTGAAGCGACGCACTGTTGAAGGTGAGGCAGTGTTGAAGGCGACGCACTGTTGAAGGTGAGGCGCTGTTGAAGACGACGCACTGTTGAAGGTGAGGCGCTGTTGAAGACGACGCACTGTTGAAGGTGAGGCACTGTTGAAGGTGAGGCACTGTTGAAGGCGACGCACTGTTGAAGGTGTGGCACTGTTGAAGGCGACGCACTGTTGAAGGTGAGGCACTGTTGAAGGCGACGCACTGTTGAAGGTGAGGCACTGTTGAAGGCGACGCACTGTTGAAGGTGAGGCGCTGTTGAAGACGACGCACTGTTGAAGGTGAGGCACTGTTGAAGGCGACGCACTGTTGAAGGTGAGGCGCTGTTGAAGGAGACGCACTGTTGAAGGTGAGGCGCTGTTGAAGACGACGCACTGTTGAAGGCGACGCGCTGTTGAAGGTGTGGCACTGTTGAAGGCGACGCACTGTTGAAGGTGAGGCACTGTTGAAGGTGAGGCACTGTTGAAGGCGACGCACTGTTGAAGGTGAGGCACTGTTGAAGGTGAGGCACTGTTGAAGCGACGCACTGTTGAAGGTGAGGCGCTGTTGAAGACGACGCACTGTTGAAGGTGAGGCACTGTTGAAGGCGACGCACTGCTGAAGGTGAGGCACTGTTGAAGGCGACGCACTGCTGAAGGTGAGGCACTGTTGAAGCGACGCACTGTTGAAGGTGAGGCAGTGTTGAAGGCGACGCACTGTTGAAGGTGAGGCGCTGTTGAAGACGACGCACTGTTGAAGGTGAGGCGCTGTTGAAGACGACGCACTGTTGAAGGTGAGGCACTGTTGAAGGTGAGGCACTGTTGAAGGCGACGCACTGTTGAAGGTGTGGCACTGTTGAAGGCGACGCACTGTTGAAGGTGAGGCACTGTTGAAGGCGACGCACTGTTGAAGGTGAGGCACTGTTGAAGGCGACGCACTGTTGAAGGTGAGGCGCTGTTGAAGACGACGCACTGTTGAAGGTGAGGCACTGTTGAAGGAGACGCACTGTTGAAGGTGAGGCGCTGTTGAAGACGACGCACTGTTGAAGGTGAGGCGCTGTTGAAGACGACGCACTGTTGAAGGTGAGGCACTGTTGAAGGCGACGCACTGTTGAAGGTGAGGCGCTGTTGAAGACGACGCACTGTTGAAGGTGAGGCGCTGTTGAAGACGACGCACTGTTGAAGGTGAATCACTGTTGAAGGCGACGCACTGTTGAAGGTGAGGCGCTGTTGAAGACGACGCACTGTTGAAGGTGAGGCACTGTTGAAGGCGACGCACTGTTGAAGGTGAGGCACTCTTGAAGGCGACGCACTGTTGAAGGTGAGGCGCTGTTGAAGACGACGCACTGTTGAAGGTGAGGCGCTGTTGAAGACGACGCACTGTTGAAGGTGAGGCACTGTTGAAGGTGAGGCACTGTTGAAGGCGACGCACTGTTGAAGGTGAGGCACTGTTGAAGGCGACGCACTGTTGAAGGTGAGGCGCTGTTGAAGACGACGCACTGTTGAAGGTGAGGCGCTGTTGAAGACGACGCACTGTTGAAGGTGAGGCACTGTTGAAGGCGACGCACTGTTGAAGGTGAGGCGCTGTTGAAGACGACGCACTGTTGAAGGTGAGGCACTGTTGAAGGCGACGCACTGTTGAAGGTGAGGCGCTGTTGAAGACGACGCACTGTTGAAGGTGAGGCGCTGTTGAAGACGACGCACTGTTGAAGGTGAGGCACTGTTGAAGACGACGCACTGTTGAAGGTGAGGCACTGTTGAAGGCGACGCACTGTTGAAGGTGAGGCACTGTTGAAGGCGACGCACTGTTGAAGGTGAGGCACTGTTGAAGGTGAGGCACTGTTGAAGGTGAGGCACTGTTGAAGGTGAGGCACTGTTGAAGGTGAGGCACTGTTGAAGGCGACGCACTGTTGAAGGTGAGGCACTGTTGAAGGGACGCACTGTTGAAGGTGAGGCGCTGTTGAAGACGACGCACTGTTGAAGGTGAGGCGCTGTTGAAGACGACGCACTGTTGAAGGTGAGGCACTGTTGAAGGCGACGCACTGTTGAAGGTGAGGCACTGTTGAAGGTGAGGCACTGTTGAAGGCGACGCACTGTTGAAGGTGAGGCACTGTTGAAGGCGACGCACTGTTGAAGGTGAGGCGCTGTTGAAGACGACGCACTGTTGAAGGTGAGGCGCTGTTGAAGACGACGCACTGTTGAAGGTGAGGCACTGTTGAAGGCGACGCACTGTTGAAGGTGAGGCGCTGTTGAAGACGACGCACTGTTGAAGGTGAGGCACTGTTGAAGGCGACGCACTGTTGAAGGTGAGGCACTGTTGAAGGCGACGCACTGTTGAAGGTGAGGCGCTGTTGAAGACGACGCACTGTTGAAGGTGAGGCGCTGTTGAAGACGACGCACTGTTGAAGGTGAGGCACTGTTGAAGACGACGCACTGTTGAAGGTGAGGCACTGTTGAAGGCGACGCACTGTTGAAGGTGAGGCACTGTTGAAGGCGACGCACTGTTGAAGGTGAGGCACTGTTGAAGGTGAGGCACTGTTGAAGGTGAGGCACTGTTGAAGGTGAGGCACTGTTGAAGGTGAGGCACTGTTGAAGGCGACGCACTGTTGAAGGTGAGGCACTGTTGAAGGCGACGCACTGTTGAAGGTGAGGCACTGTTGAAGGGACGCACTGTTGAAGGTGAGGCGCTGTTGAAGACGACGCACTGTTGAAGGTGAGGCGCTGTTGAAGACGACGCACTGTTGAAGGTGAGGCACTGTTGAAGGCGACGCACTGTTGAAGGTGAGGCACTGTTGAAGGCGACGCACTGTTGAAGGTGAGGCACTGTTGAAGGCGACGCACTGTTGAAGGTGAGGCACTGTTGAAGGAGACGCACTGTTGAAGGTGAGGCGCTGTTGAAGACGACGCACTGTTGAAGGCGACGCGCTGTTGAAAGTGTGGCACTGTTGAAGGCGACGCACTGTTGAAGGTGTGGCACTGTTGAAGGCGACGCACTGTTGAAGGTGAGGCGCTGTTGAAGGAGACGCACTGTTGAAGGTGAGGCGCTGTTGAAGACGACGCACTGTTGAAGGTGAGGCACTGTTGAAGGTGAGGCACTGTTGAAGGTGAGGCGCTGTTGAAGACGACGCACTGTTGAAGGTGAGGCACTGTTGAAGGCGACGCACTGTTGAAGGTGAGGCACTGTTGAAGGCGACGCACTGTTGAAGGTGAGGCGCTGTTGAAGACGACGCACTGTTGAAGGTGAGGCGCTGTTGAAGACGACGCACTGTTGAAGGTGAGGCACTGTTGAAGGTGAGGCACTGTTGAAGGTGAGGCGCTGTTGAAGACGACGCACTGTTGAAGGTGAGGCACTGTTGAAGGCGACGCACTGTTGAAGGTGAGGCACTGTTGAAGGCGACGCACTGTTGAAGGTGAGGCGCTGTTGAAGACGACGCACTGTTGAAGGTGAGGCACTGTTGAAGGCGACGCACTGTTGAAGGTGAGGCGCTGTTGAAGACGACGCACTGTTGAAGGTGAGGCACTGTTGAAGGCGACGCACTGTTGAAGGTGAGGCACTGTTGAAGGCGACGCACTGTTGAAGGTGAGGCGCTGTTGAAGACGACGCACTGTTGAAGGTGAGGCACTGTTGAAGGCGACGCACTGTTGAAGGTGAGGCACTGTTGAAGGCGACGCACTGTTGAAGGTGAGGCGCTGTTGAAGACGACGCACTGTTGAAGGTGAGGCACTGTTGAAGGCGACGCACTGTTGAAGGTGAGGCACTGTTGAAGGCGACGCACTGTTGAAGGTGAGGCGCTGTTGAAGACGACGCACTGTTGAAGGTGAGGCGCTGTTGAAGACGACGCACTGTTGAAGGTGAGGCACTGTTGAAGGCGACGCACTGTTGAAGGTGAGGCACTGTTGAAGGCGACGCACTGTTGAAGGTGAGGCGCTGTTGAAGACGACGCACTGTTGAAGGTGAGGCACTGTTGAAGGCGACGCACTGTTGAAGGTGAGGCACTGTTGAAGGCGACGCACTGTTGAAGGTGAGGCACTGTTGAAGGCGACGCACTGTTGAAGGTGAGGCGCTGTTGAAGACGACGCACTGTTGAAGGTGAGGCACTGTTGAAGGCGACGCACTGTTGAAGGTGAGGCACTGTTGAAGGCGACGCACTGTTGAAGGTGAGGCGCTGTTGAAGACGACGCACTGTTGAAGGTGAGGCACTGTTGAAGGCGACGCACTGTTGAAGGTGAGGCACTGTTGAAGGCGACGCACTGTTGAAGGTGAGGCGCTGTTGAAGACGACGCACTGTTGAAGGTGAGGCACTGTTGAAGGCGACGCACTGTTGAAGGTGAGGCACTGTTGAAGGCGACGCACTGTTGAAGGTGAGGCGCTGTTGAAGACGACGCACTGTTGAAGGTGAGGCGCTGTTGAAGACGACGCGCTGTTGAAGGTGAGGCACTGTTGAAGGCGACGCACTGTTGAAGGTGAGGCACTGTTGAAGGCGACGCACTGTTGAAGGTGAGGCGCTGTTGAAGACGACGCACTGTTGAAGGTGAGGCACTGTTGAAGGCGACGCACTGTTGAAGGTGAGGCACTGTTGAAGGCGACGCACTGTTGAAGGTGAGGCGCTGTTGAAGACGACGCACTGTTGAAGGTGAGGCACTGTTGAAGGCGACGCACTGTTGAAGGTGAGGCACTGTTGAAGGCGACGCACTGTTGAAGGTGAGGCGCTGTTGAAGACGACGCACTGTTGAAGGTGAGGCACTGTTGAAGGCGACGCACTGTTGAAGGTGAGGCACTGTTGAAGGCGACGCACTGTTGAAGGTGAGGCGCTGTTGAAGACGACGCACTGTTGAAGGTGAGGCACTGTTGAAGGTGACGCACTGTTGAAGGTGAGGCGCTGTTGAAGACGACGCACTGTTGAAGGTGAGGCGCTGTTGAAGACGACGCACTGTTGAAGGTGAGGCGCTGTTGAAGACGACGCACTGTTGAAGGTGAGGCACTGTTGAAGGTGAGGCACTGTTGAAGGCGACGCACTGTTGAAGGTGAGGCACTGTTGAAGGCGACGCACTGTTGAAGGTGAGGCACTGTTGAAGGTGAGGCGCTGTTGAAGACGACGCACTGTTGAAGGTGAGGCACTGTTGAAGGCGACGCACTGTTGAAGGTGAGGCGCTGTTGAAGACGACGCACTGTTGAAGGTGAGGCACTGTTGAAGGCGACGCACTGTTGAAGGTGAGGCGCTGTTGAAGACGACGCACTGTTGAAGGTGAGGCACTGTTGAAGGCGACGCACTGTTGAAGACGACGCACTGTTGAAGGTGAGGCACTGTTGAAGGTGACGCACTGTTGAAGGTGAGGCACTGTTGAAGGCGACGCACTGTTGAAGGTGAGGCGCTGTTGAAGACGACGCACTGTTGAAGGTGAGGCGCTGTTGAAGGCGACGCACTGTTGAAGGTGAGGCACTGTTGAAGGCGACGCACTGTTGAAGGTGAGGCACTGTTGAAGGCGACGCACTGTTGAAGGTGAGGCACTGTTGAAGGCGACGCACTGTTGAAGGTGAGGCGCTGTTGAAGACGACGCACTGTTGAAGGTGAGGCGCTGTTGAAGACGACGCACTGTTGAAGGTGAGGCACTGTTGAAGGCGACGCACTGTTGAAGGTGAGGCGCTGTTGAAGACGACGCACTGTTGAAGGTGAGGCGCTGTTGAAGACGACGCACTGTTGAAGGTGAGGCACTGTTGAAGGTGAGGCACTGTTGAAGGTGAGGCACTGTTGAAGGCGACGCACTGTTGAAGGTGAGGCACTGTTGAAGGCGACGCACTGTTGAAGGTGAGGCACTGTTGAAGGCGACGCACTGTTGAAGGTGAGGCGCTGTTGAAGACGACGCACTGTTGAAGGTGAGGCGCTGTTGAAGACGACGCACTGTTGAAGGTGAGGCACTGTTGAAGGCGACGCACTGTTGAAGGTGAGGCACTGTTGAAGGCGACGCACTGTTGAAGGTGAGGCGCTGTTGAAGACGACGCACTGTTGAAGGTGAGGCACTGTTGAAGGCGACGCACTGTTGAAGGTGAGGCACTGTTGAAGGCGACGCACTGTTGAAGGTGAGGCGCTGTTGAAGACGACGCACTGTTGAAGGTGAGGCACTGTTGAAGACGACGCACTGTTGAAGGTGAGGCACTGTTGAAGGTGACGCACTGTTGAAGGTGAGGCACTGTTGAAGGCGACGCACTGTTGAAGGTGAGGCACTGTTGAAGGCGACGCACTGTTGAAGGTGAGGCACTGTTGAAGGCGACGCACTGTTGAAGGTGAGGCGCTGTTGAAGACGACGCACTGTTGAAGGTGAGGCGCTGTTGAAGACGACGCACTGTTGAAGGTGAGGCACTGTTGAAGGCGACGCACTGTTGAAGGTGAGGCGCTGTTGAAGACGACGCACTGTTGAAGGTGAGGCGCTGTTGAAGGCGACGCACTGTTGAAGGTGAGGCACTGTTGAAGGCGACGCACTGTTGAAGGTGAGGCGCTGTTGAAGACGACGCACTGTTGAAGGTGAGGCACTGTTGAAGGCGACGCACTGTTGAAGGTGAGGCACTGTTGAAGGCGACGCACTGTTGAAGGTGAGGCACTGTTGAAGCGACGCACTGTTGAAGGTGAGGCACTGTTGAAGGCGACGCACTGTTGAAGGTGAGGCGCTGTTGAAGACGACGCACTGTTGAAGGTGAGGCACTGTTGAAGGCGACGCACTGTTGAAGGTGAGGCGCTGTTGAAGACGACGCACTGTTGAAGGTGAGGCACTGTTGAAGGCGACGCACTGTTGAAGGTGAGGCGCTGTTGAAGGAGACGCACTGTTGAAGGTGAGGCGCTGTTGAAGACGACGCACTGTTGAAGGCGACGCACTGTTGAAGGTGAGGCACTGTTGAAGGCGACGCACTGTTGAAGGTGAGGCACTGTTGAAGGTGAGGCACTGTTGAAGGCGACGCACTGTTGAAGGTGAGGCACTGTTGAAGGCGACGCACTGTTGAAGGTGAGGCACTGTTGAAGGCGACGCACTGTTGAAGGTGAGGCACTGTTGAAGGCGACGCACTGTTGAAGGTGAGGCGCTGTTGAAGACGACGCACTGTTGAAGGTGAGGCACTGTTGAAGGCGACGCACTGTTGAAGGTGAGGCGCTGTTGAAGGAGACGCACTGTTGAAGGTGAGGCGCTGTTGAAGACGACGCACTGTTGAAGGTGACGCACTGTTGAAGGTGACGCACTGTTGAAGGCGAGGCACTGTTGAAGCGACGCACTGTTGAAGGTGAGGCGCTGTTGAAGACGACGCACTGTTGAAGGTGAGGCACTGTTGAAGGCGACGCACTGTTGAAGGTGAGGCACTGTTGAAGGCGACGCACTGTTGAAGGTGAGGCACTGTTGAAGCGACGCACTGTTGAAGGTGAGGCACTGTTGAAGGCGACGCACTGTTGAAGGTGAGGCGCTGTTGAAGACGACGCACTGTTGAAGGTGAGGCGCTGTTGAAGACGACGCACTGTTGAAGGTGAGGCACTGTTGAAGGTGAGGCACTGTTGAAGGCGACGCACTGTTGAAGGTGAGGCACTGTTGAAGGCGACGCACTGTTGAAGGTGAGGCACTGTTGAAGGCGACGCACTGTTGAAGGTGAGGCACTGTTGAAGGCGACGCACTGTTGAAGGTGAGGCGCTGTTGAAGACGACGCACTGTTGAAGGTGAGGCACTGTTGAAGGCGACGCACTGTTGAAGGTGAGGCGCTGTTGAAGGCGACGCACTGTTGAAGGTGAGGCGCTGTTGAAGACGACGCACTGTTGAAGGTGAGGCACTGTTGAAGGCGACGCACTGTTGAAGGTGAGGCGCTGTTGAAGACGACGCACTGTTGAAGGTGAGGCGCTGTTGAAGGCGACGCACTGTTGAAGGTGAGGCGCTGTTGAAGGCGACGCACTGTTGAAGGTGAGGCACTGTTGAAGGCGACGCACTGTTGAAGGTGAGGCGCTGTTGAAGACGACGCACTGTTGAAGGTGAGGCACTGTTGAAGACGACGCACTGTTGAAGGTGAGGCGCTGTTGAAGACGACGCACTGTTGAAGGTGAGGCGCTGTTGAAGACGACGCACTGTTGAAGGTGAGGCACTGTTGAAGGCGACGCACTGTTGAAGACGACGCACTGTTGAAGGTGAGGCGCTGTTGAAGACGACGCACTGTTGAAGGTGAGGCACTGTTGAAGGCGACGCACTGTTGAAGACGACGCACTGTTGAAGGTGAGGCGCTGTTGAAGACGACGCACTGTTGAAGGTGAGGCACTGTTGAAGGCGACGCACTGTTGAAGACGACGCACTGTTGAAGGTGAGGCGCTGTTGAAGACGACGCACTGTTGAAGGTGAGGCACTGTTGAAGGTGAGGCACTGTTGAAGGCGACGCACTGTTGAAGGTGAGGCACTGTTGAAGGCGACGCACTGTTGAAGGTGAGGCACTGTTGAAGGCGACGCACTGTTGAAGGTGAGGCGCTGTTGAAGACGACGCACTGTTGAAGGTGAGGCACTGTTGAAGGCGACGCACTGTTGAAGGCGACGCACTGTTGAAGGTGAGGCGCTGTTGAAGACGACGCACTGTTGAAGGTGAGGCACTGTTGAAGGCGACGCACTGTTGAAGGTGAGGCACTGTTGAAGGCGACGCACTGTTGAAGGTGAGGCGCTGTTGAAGACGACGCACTGTTGAAGGTGAGGCACTGTTGAAGGCGACGCACTGTTGAAGGTGAGGCACTGTTGAAGGCGACGCACTGTTGAAGGTGAGGCGCTGTTGAAGACGACGCACTGTTGAAGGTGAGGCACTGTTGAAGGCGACGCACTGTTGAAGGTGAGGCACTGTTGAAGGCGACGCACTGTTGAAGGTGAGGCGCTGTTGAAGACGACGCACTGTTGAAGGTGAGGCGCTGTTGAAGACGACGCACTGTTGAAGGTGAGGCGCTGTTGAAGACGACGCACTGTTGAAGGTGAGGCACTGTTGAAGGTGAGGCACTGTTGAAGGCGACGCACTGTTGAAGGTGAGGCACTGTTGAAGGCGACGCACTGTTGAAGGTGACGCACTGTTGAAGGTGAGGCGCTGTTGAAGACGACGCACTGTTGAAGGTGAGGCACTGTTGAAGGCGACGCACTGTTGAAGGTGAGGCGCTGTTGAAGACGACGCACTGTTGAAGGTGAGGCACTGTTGAAGGCGACGCACTGTTGAAGGTGAGGCGCTGTTGAAGACGACGCACTGTTGAAGGTGAGGCACTGTTGAAGGCGACGCACTGTTGAAGGTGAGGCACTGTTGAAGGTGAGGCGCTGTTGAAGGCGACGCACTGTTGAAGGTGAGGCGCTGTTGAAGACGACGCACTGTTGAAGGTGAGGCACTGTTGAAGGTGACGCACTGTTGAAGGTGAGGCACTGTTGAAGGCGACGCACTGTTGAAGGTGAGGCGCTGTTGAAGACGACGCACTGTTGAAGGTGAGGCGCTGTTGAAGGCGACGCACTGTTGAAGGTGAGGCACTGTTGAAGACGACGCACTGTTGAAGGTGAGGCACTGTTGAAGGCGACGCACTGTTGAAGGTGAGGCACTGTTGAAGGCGACGCACTGTTGAAGGTGAGGCGCTGTTGAAGACGACGCACTGTTGAAGGTGAGGCACTGTTGAAGGCGACGCACTGTTGAAGGTGAGGCACTGTTGAAGGCGACGCACTGTTGAAGGTGAGGCGCTGTTGAAGACGACGCACTGTTGAAGGTGAGGCACTGTTGAAGGTGACGCACTGTTGAAGGTGAGGCACTGTTGAAGGCGACGCACTGTTGAAGGTGACGCACTGTTGAAGGTGAGGCACTGTTGAAGGCGACGCACTGTTGAAGGTGAGGCGCTGTTGAAGACGACGCACTGTTGAAGGTGAGGCGCTGTTGAAGACGACGCACTGTTGAAGGTGAGGCACTGTTGAAGGCGACGCACTGCTGAAGGTGACGCACGGTTGAAGCGACGCACTGTTGAAGGTGAGGCAGTGTTGAAGGCGACGCACTGTTGAAGGTGAGGCGCTGTTGAAGGCGACGCACTGTTGAAGGTGAGGCGCTGTTGAAGACGACGCACTGTTGAAGGTGAGGCACTGTTGAAGGTGACGCACTGCTGAAGGTGAGGCGGTGTTGAAGACGACGCACTGTTGAAGGTGAGGCACTGTTGAAGGCGACGCACTGTTGAAGGTGAGGCACTGTTGAAGGCGACGCACTGTTGAAGGTGAGGCGCTGTTGAAGACGACGCACTGTTGAAGGTGAGGCACTGTTGAAGGCGACGCACTGTTGAAGGTGAGGCACTGTTGAAGGCGACGCACTGTTGAAGGTGAGGCACTGTTGAAGTCGACGCACTGCTGAGGGTGAGGCACTGTTCAAGCGACGCACTGTTGAAGGTGAGGCACTGTTGAAGGTGAGGCACTGTTGAAGGTGAGGCGCTGTTGAAGACGACGCACTGTTGAAGGTGAGGCACTGTTGAAGGCGACGCACTGTTGAAGGTGAGGCACTGTTGAAGGCGACGCACTGTTGAAGGTGAGGCACTGTTGAAGGCGACGCACTGTTGAAGGTGAGGCGCTGTTGAAGACGACGCACTGTTGAAGGTGAGGCACTGTTGAAGGCGACGCACTGTTGAAGGTGAGGCGCTGTTGAAGACGACGCACTGTTGAAGGCGACGCGCTGTTGAAGGTGAGGCACTGTTGAAGGCGACGCACTGTTGAAGGTGAGGCACTGTTGAAGGCGACGCACTGTTGAAGGTGAGGCACTGTTGAAGGTGAGGCACTGTTGAAGGTGAGGCGCTGTTGAAGACGACGCACTGTTGAAGGTGAGGCACTGTTGAAGGCGACGCACTGTTGAAGGTGAGGCACTGTTGAAGGCGACGCACTGTTGAAGGTGAGGCACTGTTGAAGGTGACGCACTGTTGAAGGTGAGGCACTGTTGAAGGCGACGCACTGTTGAAGGTGAGGCACTGTTGAAGGCGACGCACTGTTGAAGGTGAGGCACTGTTGAAGGCGACGCACTGTTGAAGGTGAGGCGCTGTTGAAGACGACGCACTGTTGAAGGTGAGGCACTGTTGAAGGCGACGCACTGTTGAAGGTGAGGCACTGTTGAAGCGACGCACTGTTGAAGGTGAGGCGCTGTTGAAGGCGACGCACTGTTGAAGGTGAGGCGCTGTTGAAGACGACGCACTGTTGAAGGTGAGGCACTGTTGAAGGTGAGGCACTGTTGAAGGCGACGCACTGTTGAAGGTGAGGCACTGTTGAAGGCGACGCACTGTTGAAGGTGAGGCACTGTTGAAGGCGACGCACTGTTGAAGGTGAGGCGCTGTTGAAGACGACGCACTGTTGAAGGTGAGGCACTGTTGAAGGCGACGCACTGTTGAAGGTGAGGCACTGTTGAAGGCGACGCACTGTTGAAGATGACGCACTGTTGAAGGTGAGGCGCTGTTGAAGACGACGCACTGTTGAAGGCGACGCACTGTTGAAGGCGTGGCACTGTTGAAGGCGACGCACTGTTGAAGACGACGCACTGTTGAAGGCGAGGCGCTGTTGAAGACGACGCACTGTTGAAGGTGAGGCGCTGTTGAAGGAGACGCACTGTTGAAGGTGAGGCGCTGTTGAAGACGACGCACTGTTGAAGGCGACGCACTGTTGAAGGTGAGGCACTGTTGAAGGCGACGCGCTGTTGAAGGTGTGGCACTGTTGAAGACGACGCACTGTTGAAGGTGAGGCACTGTTGAAGGCGACGCACTGTTGAAGGTGAGGCGCTGTTGAAGACGACGCACTGTTGAAGGTGAGGCACTCTTGAAGACGACGCACTGTTGAAGGTGAGGCACTGTTGAAGGCGACGCACTGTTGAAGGTGAGGCGCTGTTGAAGACGACGCGCTGTTGAAGGTGAGGCGCTGTTGAAGGAGACGCACTGTTGAAGGTGAGGCGCTGTTGAAGGCGACGCACTGTTGAAGGTGTGGCACTGTTGAAGACGACGCACTGTTGAAGGCGACGCACTGTTGAAGGTGAGGCGCTGTTGAAGACGACGCACTGTTGAAGGCGACGCACTGTTGAAGGTGAGGCGCTGTTGAAGGCGACGCACTGTTGAAGGTGAGGCGCTGTTGAAGACGACGCACTGTTGAAGGTGAGGCACTGTTGAAGACGACGCACTGTTGAAGGTGTGGCACTGTTGAAGACGACGCACTGTTGAAGGCGACGCACTGTTGAAGGTGAGGCGCTGTTGAAGACGACGCACTGTTGAAGACGACGCACTGTTGAAGGTGAGGCGCTGTTGAAGGCGACGCACTGTTGAAGGTGAGGCGCTGTTGAAGACGACGCACTGTTGAAGGTGAGGCACTGTTGAAGACGACGCACTGTTGAAGGTGAGGCACTGTTGAAGGCGACGCACTGTTGAAGGTGAGGCGCTGTTGAAGACGACGCACTGTTGAAGGTGAGGCGCTGTTGAAGGACGACGCACTGTTGAAGGTGAGGCGCTGTTGAAGGCGACGCACTGTTGAAGGTGAGGCGCTGTTGAAGACGACGCACTGTTGAAGGTGAGGCACTGTTGAAGACGACGCACTGTTGAAGACGACGCACTGTTGAAGGTGAGGCACTGTTGAAGGCGACGCACTGTTGAAGGTGAGGCGCTGTTGAAGGCGACGCACTGTTGAAGGTGAGGCACTGTTGAAGGCGACGCACTGTTGAAGACGACGCACTGTTGAAGGTGAGGCGCTGTTGAAGACGACGCACTGTTGAAGGTGAGGCGCTGTTGAAGACGACGCACTGTTGAAGGTGAGGCGCTGTTGAAGACGACGCACTGTTGAAGGTGAGGCGCTGTTGAAGACGACGCACTGTTGAAGGTGAGGCGCTGTTGAAGGCGACGCACTGTTGAAGGTGAGGCGCTGTTGAAGGCGACGCACTGTTGAAGGTGAGGCACTGTTGAAGGCGACGCACTGTTGAAGACGACGCACTGTTGAAGGTGAGGCGCTGTTGAAGACGACGCACTGTTGAAGGTGAGGCGCTGTTGAAGACGACGCACTGTTGAAGGTGAGGCGCTGTTGAAGACGACGCACTGTTGAAGGTGAGGCGCTGTTGAGGACGACGCACTGTTGAAGGTGAGGCGCTGTTGAAGACGACGCACTGTTGAAGGTGAGGCGCTGTTGAAGACGACGCACTGTTGAAGGTGAGGCGCTGTTGAAGGTGAGGCACTGTTGAAGACGACGCACTGTTGAAGGCGACGCACTGTTGAAGGTGAGGCGCTGTTGAAGACGACGCACTGTTGAAGGTGAGGCGCTGTTGAGGACGACGCACTGTTGAAGGTGAGGCGCTGTTGAAGGAGACGCACTGTTGAAGGTGAGGCGCTGTTGAAGACGACGCACTGTTGAAGACGACGCACTGTTGAAGGTGAGGCGCTGTTGAAGGAGACGCACTGTTGAAGGTGAGGCGCTGTTGAAGGCGACGCACTGTTGAAGGTGTGGCACTGTTGAAGGCGACGCACTGTTGAAGACGACGCACTGTTGAAGGTGAGGCGCTGTTGAAGACGACGCACTGTTGAAGGTGAGGCGCTGTTGAAGGCGACGCACTGTTGAAGGTGAGGCGCTGTTGAAGACGACGCACTGTTGAAGGTGAGGCGCTGTTGAGGACGACGCACTGTTGAAGGTGAGGCGCTGTTGAAGGAGACGCACTGTTGAAGGTGAGGCGCTGTTGAAGACGACGCACTGTTGAAGACGACGCACTGTTGAAGGTGAGGCGCTGTTGAAGGAGACGCACTGTTGAAGGTGAGGCGCTGTTGAAGACGACGCACTGTTGAAGACGACGCACTGTTGAAGGTGAGGCGCTGTTGAAGACGACGCACTGTTGAAGGTGAGGCACTGTTGAAGGCGACGCACTGTTGAAGGCGACGCACTGTTGAAGGTGAGGCGCTGTTGAAGACGACGCACTGTTGAAGGTGAGGCACTGTTGAAGGCGACGCACTGTTGAAGACGACGCACTGTTGAAGGTGAGGCGCTGTTGAAGGAGACGCACTGTTGAAGGTGAGGCGCTGTTGAAGACGACGCACTGTTGAAGACGACGCACTGTTGAAGGTGAGGCGCTGTTGAAGACGACGCACTGTTGAAGGTGAGGCACTGTTGAAGGCGACGCACTGTTGAAGGTGAGGCGCTGTTGAAGGCGACGCACTGTTGAAGACGACGCACTGTTGAAGGTGAGGCGCTGTTGAAGGAGACGCACTGTTGAAGGTGAGGCGCTGTTGAAGACGACGCACTGTTGAAGACGACGCACTGTTGAAGGTGAGGCGCTGTTGAAGACGACGCACTGTTGAAGGTGTGGCACTGTTGAAGGCGACGCACTGTTGAAGGTGAGGCGCTGTTGAAGACGACGCACTGTTGAAGACGACGCACTGTTGAAGGTGAGGCGCTGTTGAAGACGACGCACTGTTGAAGGTGTGGCACTGTTGAAGACGACGCACTGTTGAATGTGAGGCACTGTTGAAGGCGACGCACTGTTGAAGACGACGCACTGTTGAAGGTGAGGCGCTGTTGAAGGAGACGCACTGTTGAAGGTGTGGCACTGTTGAAGGCGACGCACTGTTGAAGGTGAGGCGCTGTTGAAGGCGACGCACTGTTGAAGGTGAGGCACTGTTGAAGACGACGCACTGTTGAAGGCGACGCACTGTTGAAGGTGAGGCGCTGTTGAAGACGACGCACTGTTGAAGGTGAGGCGCTGTTGAAGACGACGCACTGTTGAAGGTGAGGCGCTGTTGAAGGAGACGCACTGTTGAAGGTGAGGCGCTGTTGAAGACGACGCACTGTTGAAGGTGAGGCGCTGTTGAAGGAGACGCACTGTTGAAGGTGAGGCGCTGTTGAAGGCGACGCACTGTTGAAGGTGTGGCACTGTTGAAGGCGACGCACTGTTGAAGACGACGCACTGTTGAAGGTGAGGCGCTGTTGAAGACGACGCACTGTTGAAGGTGAGGCGCTGTTGAGGACGACGCACTGTTGAAGGTGAGGCGCTGTTGAAGGAGACGCACTGTTGAAGGTGAGGCGCTGTTGAAGACGACGCACTGTTGAAGACGACGCACTGTTGAAGGTGAGGCGCTGTTGAAGGAGACGCACTGTTGAAGGTGAGGCGCTGTTGAAGGCGACGCACTGTTGAAGGTGAGGCACTGTTGAAGGCGACGCACTGTTGAAGACGACGCACTGTTGAAGGTGAGGCGCTGTTGAAGACGACGCACTGTTGAAGGTGAGGCGCTGTTGAAGGCGACGCACTGTTGAAGGTGAGGCGCTGTTGAAGGCGACGCACTGTTGAAGGTGAGGCGCTGTTGAAGACGACGCACTGTTGAAGGTGAGGCGCTGTTGAAGACGACGCACTGTTGAAGGTGAGGCGCTGTTGAAGGAGACGCACTGTTGAAGGTGAGGCACTGTTGAAGGCGACGCACTGTTGAAGACGACGCACTGTTGAAGGTGAGGCGCTGTTGAAGACGACGCACTGTTGAAGGTGAGGCGCTGTTGAAGGCGACGCACTGTTGAAGGTGTGGCACTGTTGAAGGCGACGCACTGTTGAAGACGACGCACTGTTGAAGGTGAGGCGCTGTTGAAGACGACGCACTGTTGAAGGTGAGGCGCTGTTGAAGGCGACGCACTGTTGAAGGTGAGGCGCTGTTGAAGACGACGCACTGTTGAAGGTGAGGCGCTGTTGAGGACGACGCACTGTTGAAGGTGAGGCGCTGTTGAAGGAGACGCACTGTTGAAGGTGAGGCGCTGTTGAAGACGACGCACTGTTGAAGACGACGCACTGTTGAAGGTGAGGCGCTGTTGAAGGAGACGCACTGTTGAAGGTGAGGCGCTGTTGAAGACGACGCACTGTTGAAGGCGACGCACTGTTGAAGGTGAGGCGCTGTTGAAGGCGACGCACTGTTGAAGGTGAGGCGCTGTTGAAGACGACGCACTGTTGAAGGTGAGGCGCTGTTGAGGACGACGCACTGTTGAAGGTGAGGCGCTGTTGAAGACGACGCACTGTTGAAGACGACGCACTGTTGAAGGTGAGGCGCTGTTGAAGGAGACGCACTGTTGAAGGTGAGGCGCTGTTGAAGACGACGCACTGTTGAAGGCGGCGCACTGTTGAAGGTGAGGCACTGTTGAAGGCGACGCACTGTTGAAGACGACGCACTGTTGAAGGTGAGGCGCTGTTGAAGACGACGCACTGTTGAAGACGACGCACTGTTGAAGGTGAGGCGCTGTTGAAGGAGACGCACTGTTGAAGGTGAGGCGCTGTTGAAGACGACGCACTGTTGAAGGTGACGCACTGTTGAAGGTGACGCACTGTTGAAGGCGACGCACTGTTGAAGACGACGCACTGTTGAAGGTGAGGCGCTGTTGAAGACGACGCACTGTTGAAGGTGAGGCGCTGTTGAAGACGACGCACTGTTGAAGGTGAGGCGCTGTTGAAGGTGAGGCACTGTTGAAGACGACGCACTGTTGAAGGCGACGCACTGTTGAAGGCGACGCACTGTTGAAGGTGAGGCGCTGTTGAAGGCGACGCACTGTTGAAGGTGAGGCGCTGTTGAAGACGACGCACTGTTGAAGGTGAGGCGCTGTTGAGGACGACGCACTGTTGAAGGTGAGGCGCTGTTGAAGACGACGCACTGTTGAAGACGACGCACTGTTGAAGGTGAGGCGCTGTTGAAGGAGACGCACTGTTGAAGGTGAGGCGCTGTTGAAGACGACGCACTGTTGAAGGCGGCGCACTGTTGAAGGTGTGGCACTGTTGAAGGCGACGCACTGTTGAAGACGACGCACTGTTGAAGGTGAGGCGCTGTTGAAGACGACGCACTGTTGAAGACGACGCACTGTTGAAGGTGAGGCGCTGTTGAAGGAGACGCACTGTTGAAGGTGAGGCGCTGTTGAAGACGACGCACTGTTGAAGGCGACGCACTGTTGAAGGTGTGGCACTGTTGAAGGCGACGCACTGTTGAAGACGACGCACTGTTGAAGGTGAGGCGCTGTTGAAGACGACGCACTGTTGAAGGTGAGGCGCTGTTGAAGACGACGCACTGTTGAAGGTGAGGCGCTGTTGAAGACGACGCACTGTTGAAGGTGAGGCGCTGTTGAAGGTGTGGCACTGTTGAAGACGACGCACTGTTGAAGACGACGCACTGTTGAAGGCGACGCACTGTTGAAGGTGAGGCGCTGTTGAAGGCGACGCACTGTTGAAGGTGAGGCGCTGTTGAAGACGACGCACTGTTGAAGGTGAGGCGCTGTTGAAGGACGACGCACTGTTGAAGGTGAGGCGCTGTTGAAGACGACGCACTGTTGAAGACGACGCACTGTTGAAGGTGAGGCGCTGTTGAAGGAGACGCACTGTTGAAGGTGAGGCGCTGTTGAAGACGACGCACTGTTGAAGGCGACGCACTGTTGAAGGTGAGGCACTGTTGAAGGCGACGCACTGTTGAAGACGACGCACTGTTGAAGGTGAGGCGCTGTTGAAGACGACGCACTGTTGAAGACGACGCACTGTTGAAGGTGAGGCGCTGTTGAAGGAGACGCACTGTTGAAGGTGAGGCGCTGTTGAAGACGACGCACTGTTGAAGGTGACGCACTGTTGAAGGTGACGCACTGTTGAAGGCGACGCACTGTTGAAGACGACGCACTGTTGAAGGTGAGGCGCTGTTGAAGACGACGCACTGTTGAAGGTGAGGCGCTGTTGAAGACGACGCACTGTTGAAGGTGAGGCGCTGTTGAAGGTGTGGCACTGTTGAAGACGACGCACTGTTGAAGGCGACGCACTGTTGAAGGTGAGGCGCTGTTGAAGACGACGCACTGTTGAAGGTGAGGCGCTGTTGAGGACGACGCACTGTTGAAGGTGAGGCGCTGTTGAAGGAGACGCACTGTTGAAGGTGAGGCGCTGTTGAAGACGACGCACTGTTGAAGGTGAGGCGCTGTTGAAGACGACGCACTGTTGAAGGTGAGGCGCTGTTGAAGGTGTGGCACTGTTGAAGACGACGCACTGTTGAAGGCGACGCACTGTTGAAGGTGAGGCGCTGTTGAAGACGACGCACTGTTGAAGGCGACGCACTGTTGAAGGTGAGGCGCTGTTGAAGACGACGCACTGTTGAAGGTGAGGCGCTGTTGAAGACGACGCACTGTTGAAGGTGAGGCGCTGTTGAGGACGACGCACTGTTGAAGATGAGGCGCTGTTGAAGACGACGCACTGTTGAAGACGACGCACTGTTGAAGGTGAGGCGCTGTTGAAGGAGACGCACTGTTGAAGGTGAGGCGCTGTTGAAGACGACGCACTGTTGAAGGCGGCGCACTGTTGAAGGTGTGGCACTGTTGAAGGCGACGCACTGTTGAAGACGACGCACTGTTGAAGGTGAGGCGCTGTTGAAGACGACGCACTGTTGAAGACGACGCACTGTTGAAGGTGAGGCGCTGTTGAAGGAGACGCACTGTTGAAGGTGAGGCGCTGTTGAAGACGACGCACTGTTGAAGGCGACGCACTGTTGAAGGTGACGCACTGTTGAAGGCGACGCACTGTTGAAGACGACGCACTGTTGAAGGTGAGGCGCTGTTGAAGACGACGCACTGTTGAAGGTGAGGCGCTGTTGAAGACGACGCACTGTTGAAGGTGAGGCGCTGTTGAAGGTGTGGCACTGTTGAAGACGACGCACTGTTGAAGGCGACGCACTGTTGAAGGTGAGGCGCTGTTGAAGACGACGCACTGTTGAAGGTGAGGCGCTGTTGAGGACGACGCACTGTTGAAGGTGAGGCGCTGTTGAAGGAGACGCACTGTTGAAGGTGAGGCGCTGTTGAAGACGACGCACTGTTGAAGGTGAGGCGCTGTTGAAGGAGACGCACTGTTGAAGGTGAGGCGCTGTTGAAGACGACGCACTGTTGAAGGCGACGCACTGTTGAAGGTGAGGCACTGTTGAAGGCGACGCACTGTTGAAGGTGACGCACTGTTGAAGACGACGCACTGTTGAAGGTGAGGCGCTGTTGAAGGAGACGCACTGTTGAAGGTGAGGCGCTGTTGAAGACGACGCACTGTTGAAGGCGGCGCACTGTTGAAGGTGTGGCACTGTTGAAGGCGACGCACTGTTGAAGACGACGCACTGTTGAAGGTGAGGCGCTGTTGAAGACGACGCACTGTTGAAGGCGGCGGACTGTTGAAGGTGTGGCACTGTTGAAGGCGACGCACTGTTGAAGACGACGCACTGTTGAAGGCGACGCACTGTTGAAGGTGAGGCGCTGTTGAAGACGACGCACTGTTGAAGGTGAGGCGCTGTTGAGGACGACGCTCTGTTGAAGGTGAGGCGCTGTTGAAGGAGACGCACTGTTGAAGGTGAGGCGCTGTTGAAGGAGACGCACTGTTGAAGGTGAGGCGCTGTTGAAGACGACGCACTGTTGAAGGCGGCGGACTGTTGAAGGTGACACTGTTGAAGGCGACGCACTGTTGAAGGTGAGGCGCTGTTGAGGACGACGCTCTGTTGAAGGTGAGGCGCTGTTGAAGGAGACGCACTGTTGAAGGTGAGGCGCTGTTGAAGACGACGCACTGTTGAAGGTGAGGCGCTGTTGAAGGAGACGCACTGTTGAAGGTGTGGCACTGTTGAAGACGACGCACTGTTGAAGGCGACGCACTGTTGAAGGTGAGGCGCTGTTGAAGACGACGCACTGTTGAAGGTGAGGCGCTGTTGAGGGCGACGCACTGTTGAAGGTGAGGCGCTGTTGAAGGCGACGCACTGTTGAAGGTGAGGCGCTGTTGAAGACGACGCACTGTTGAAGGTGAGGCGCTGTTGAAGACGACGCACTGTTGAAGGTGAGGCGCTGTTGAAGGAGACGCACTGTTGAAGGTGAGGCGCTGTTGAAGACGACGCACTGTTGAAGACGACGCACTGTTGAAGGTGAGGCGCTGTTGAAGACGACGCACTGTTGAAGGTGAGGCGCTGTTGAAGACGACGCACTGTTGAAGGTGAGGCGCTGTTGAAGGCGACGCACTGTTGAAGGTGAGGCGCTGTTGAAGACGACGCACTGTTGAAGGTGAGGCGCTGTTGAGGACGACGCACTGTTGAAGGTGAGGCGCTGTTGAAGGAGACGCACTGTTGAAGGTGTGGCACTGTTGAAGGCGACGCACTGTTGAAGACGACGCACTGTTGAAGGTGAGGCGCTGTTGAAGACGACGCACTGTTGAAGGTGAGGCGCTGTTGAAGGCGACGCACTGTTGAAGGTGTGGCACTGTTGAAGGCGACGCACTGTTGAAGACGACGCACTGTTGAAGGTGAGGCGCTGTTGAAGACGACGCACTGTTGAAGGTGAGGCGCTGTTGAAGGCGACGCACTGTTGAAGGTGAGGCGCTGTTGAAGACGACGCACTGTTGAAGGTGAGGCGCTGTTGAAGGACGACGCACTGTTGAAGGTGAGGCGCTGTTGAAGGAGACGCACTGTTGAAGGTGAGGCGCTGTTGAAGACGACGCACTGTTGAAGACGACGCACTGTTGAAGGTGAGGCGCTGTTGAAGGAGACGCACTGTTGAAGGTGAGGCGCTGTTGAAGACGACGCACTGTTGAAGGCGACGCACTGTTGAAGGTGAGGCGCTGTTGAAGACGACGCACTGTTGAAGGTGAGGCGCTGTTGAAGACGACGCACTGTTGAAGGTGAGGCGCTGTTGAAGGACGACGCACTGTTGAAGGTGAGGCGCTGTTGAAGACGACGCACTGTTGAAGACGACGCACTGTTGAAGGTGAGGCGCTGTTGAAGGAGACGCACTGTTGAAGGTGAGGCGCTGTTGAAGACGACGCACTGTTGAAGGTGACGCACTGTTGAAGGTGACGCACTGTTGAAGGCGACGCACTGTTGAAGACGACGCACTGTTGAAGGTGAGGCGCTGTTGAAGACGACGCACTGTTGAAGACGACGCACTGTTGAAGGTGAGGCGCTGTTGAAGGAGACGCACTGTTGAAGGTGAGGCGCTGTTGAAGACGACGCACTGTTGAAGGCGACGCACTGTTGAAGGTGAGGCGCTGTTGAAGACGACGCACTGTTGAAGGTGAGGCGCTGTTGAAGACGACGCACTGTTGAAGGTGAGGCGCTGTTGAAGGTGACGCACTGTTGAAGGTGACGCACTGTTGAAGGCGACGCACTGTTGAAGGTGAGGCGCTGTTGAAGGCGACGCACTGTTGAAGGTGAGGCGCTGTTGAAGGTGAGGCACTGTTGAAGACGACGCACTGTTGAAGGCGACGCACTGTTGAAGGTGAGGCGCTGTTGAAGACGACGCACTGTTGAAGGTGAGGCGCTGTTGAAGACGACGCACTGTTGAAGGTGAGGCGCTGTTGAAGACGACGCACTGTTGAAGGCGACGCACTGTTGAAGGTGAGGCGCTGTTGAAGACGACGCACTGTTGAAGGTGAGGCGCTGTTGAAGACGACGCACTGTTGAAGGTGAGGCGCTGTTGAAGGTGTGGCACTGTTGAAGACGACGCACTGTTGAAGGCGACGCACTGTTGAAGGTGAGGCGCTGTTGAAGACGACGCACTGTTGAAGGTGAGGCGCTGTTGAAGACGACGCACTGTTGAAGGTGAGGCGCTGTTGAAGGTGACGCACTGTTGAAGACGACGCACTGTTGAAGGTGAGGCGCTGTTGAAGACGACGCACTGTTGAAGGTGAGGCGCTGTTGAAGGCGACGCACTGTTGAAGGTGAGGCGCTGTTGAAGACGACGCACTGTTGAAGGTGAGGCGCTGTTGAGGACGACGCACTGTTGAAGGTGAGGCGCTGTTGAAGGAGACGCACTGTTGAAGGTGAGGCGCTGTTGAAGACGACGCACTGTTGAAGACGACGCACTGTTGAAGGTGAGGCGCTGTTGAAGGAGACGCACTGTTGAAGGTGAGGCGCTGTTGAAGACGACGCACTGTTGAAGGCGACGCACTGTTGAAGGTGAGGCGCTGTTGAAGGCGACGCACTGTTGAAGGTGAGGCGCTGTTGAAGACGACGCACTGTTGAAGGTGAGGCGCTGTTGAGGACGACGCACTGTTGAAGGTGAGGCGCTGTTGAAGACGACGCACTGTTGAAGACGACGCACTGTTGAAGGTGAGGCGCTGTTGAAGGAGACGCACTGTTGAAGGTGAGGCGCTGTTGAAGACGACGCACTGTTGAAGGCGACGCACTGTTGAAGGTGACGCACTGTTGAAGGTGACGCACTGTTGAAGACGACGCACTGTTGAAGGTGAGGCGCTGTTGAAGACGACGCACTGTTGAAGACGACGCACTGTTGAAGGTGAGGCGCTGTTGAAGGAGACGCACTGTTGAAGGTGAGGCGCTGTTGAAGACGACGCACTGTTGAAGGCGACGCACTGTTGAAGGTGAGGCGCTGTTGAAGACGACGCACTGTTGAAGGTGAGGCGCTGTTGAAGACGACGCACTGTTGAAGGTGAGGCGCTGTTGAAGGTGTGGCACTGTTGAAGACGACGCACTGTTGAAGGCGACGCACTGTTGAAGGTGAGGCGCTGTTGAAGACGACGCACTGTTGAAGGCGACGCACTGTTGAAGGTGAGGCGCTGTTGAAGACGACGCACTGTTGAAGGTGAGGCGCTGTTGAAGACGACGCACTGTTGAAGGTGAGGCGCTGTTGAAGGACGACGCACTGTTGAAGGTGAGGCGCTGTTGAAGACGACGCACTGTTGAAGACGACGCACTGTTGAAGGTGAGGCGCTGTTGAAGGAGACGCACTGTTGAAGGTGAGGCGCTGTTGAAGACGACGCACTGTTGAAGGCGGCGCACTGTTGAAGGTGTGGCACTGTTGAAGGCGACGCACTGTTGAAGACGACGCACTGTTGAAGGTGAGGCGCTGTTGAAGACGACGCACTGTTGAAGACGACGCACTGTTGAAGGTGAGGCGCTGTTGAAGGACGACGCACTGTTGAAGGTGAGGCGCTGTTGAAGACGACGCACTGTTGAAGGCGAGGCACTGTTGAAGGTGAGGCACTGTTGAAGGCGACGCACTGTTGAAGACGACGCACTGTTGAAGGTGAGGCGCTGTTGAAGACGACGCACTGTTGAAGGTGAGGCGCTGTTGAAGACGACGCACTGTTGAAGGTGAGGCGCTGTTGAAGGTGACGCACTGTTGAAGGTGACGCACTGTTGAAGGCGACGCACTGTTGAAGGTGAGGCGCTGTTGAAGACGACGCACTGTTGAAGGTGAGGCGCTGTTGAGGACGACGCACTGTTGAAGGTGAGGCGCTGTTGAAGGAGACGCACTGTTGAAGGTGAGGCGCTGTTGAAGACGACGCACTGTTGAAGGTGAGGCGCTGTTGAAGGAGACGCACTGTTGAAGGTGAGGCGCTGTTGAAGACGACGCACTGTTGAAGGCGGCGGACTGTTGAAGGTGTGGCACTGTTGAAGGCGACGCACTGTTGAAGGCGACGCACTGTTGAAGACGACGCACTGTTGAAGGTGAGGCGCTGTTGAAGGCGACGCACTGTTGAAGGTGAGGCGCTGTTGAAGACGACGCACTGTTGAAGGCGACGCACTGTTGAAGGTGAGGCACTGTTGAAGGCGACGCACTGTTGAAGACGACGCACTGTTGAAGGTGAGGCGCTGTTGAAGACGACGCACTGTTGAAGGCGGCGCACTGTTGAAGGTGAGGCACTGTTGAAGGCGACGCACTGTTGAAGACGACGCACTGTTGAAGGCGACGCACTGTTGAAGGTGAGGCGCTGTTGAAGACGACGCACTGTTGAAGGTGAGGCGCTGTTGAGGACGACGCACTGTTGAAGGTGAGGCGCTGTTGAAGGCGACGCACTGTTGAAGGTGAGGCGCTGTTGAAGGAGACGCACTGTTGAAGGTGAGGCGCTGTTGAAGACGACGCACTGTTGAAGGCGACGACTGTTGAAGGTGACACTGTTGAAGGCGACGCACTGTTGAAGACGACGCACTGTTGAAGGTGAGGCGCTGTTGAAGACGACGCACTGTTGAAGGTGAGGCGCTGTTGAAGGAGACGCACTGTTGAAGGTGAGGCGCTGTTGAAGACGACGCACTGTTGAAGGCGACGGACTGTTGAAGGTGACGCACTGTTGAAGGCGACGCACTGTTGAAGACGACGCACTGTTGAAGGTGAGGCGCTGTTGAAGACGACGCACTGTTGAAGGTGAGGCGCTGTTGAAGGTGAGGCGCTGTTGAAGGAGACGCACTGTTGAAGGTGAGGCGCTGTTGAAGGCGACGCACTGTTGAAGGTGAGGCACTGTTGAAGGCGACGCACTGTTGAAGACGACGCACTGTTGAAGGTGAGGCGCTGTTGAAGACGACGCACTGTTGAAGGTGAGGCGCTGTTGAAGGCGACGCACTGTTGAAGGTGAGGCGCTGTTGAAGACGACGCACTGTTGAAGGTGAGGCGCTGTTGAGGACGACGCACTGTTGAAGGTGAGGCGCTGTTGAAGGAGACGCACTGTTGAAGGTGAGGCGCTGTTGAAGACGACGCACTGTTGAAGACGACGCACTGTTGAAGGTGAGGCGCTGTTGAAGACGACGCACTGTTGAAGGTGAGGCGCTGTTGAGGACGACGCACTGTTGAAGGTGAGGCGCTGTTGAAGGAGACGCACTGTTGAAGGTGAGGCGCTGTTGAAGACGACGCACTGTTGAAGACGACGCACTGTTGAAGGTGAGGCGCTGTTGAAGGAGACGCACTGTTGAAGGTGAGGCGCTGTTGAAGGCGACGCACTGTTGAAGGTGAGGCACTGTTGAAGGCGACGCACTGTTGAAGACGACGCACTGTTGAAGGTGAGGCGCTGTTGAGGACGACGCACTGTTGAAGGTGAGGCGCTGTTGAAGACGACGCACTGTTGAAGACGACGCACTGTTGAAGGTGAGGCGCTGTTGAAGGAGACGCACTGTTGAAGGTGAGGCGCTGTTGAAGGCGACGCACTGTTGAAGGTGAGGCACTGTTGAAGGCGACGCACTGTTGAAGACGACGCACTGTTGAAGGTGAGGCGCTGTTGAAGACGACGCACTGTTGAAGGTGAGGCGCTGTTGAAGGCGACGCACTGTTGAAGGTGAGGCGCTGTTGAAGACGACGCACTGTTGAAGGTGAGGCGCTGTTGAAGACGACGCACTGTTGAAGGTGAGGCGCTGTTGAAGGAGACGCACTGTTGAAGGTGAGGCGCTGTTGAAGACGACGCACTGTTGAAGACGACGCACTGTTGAAGGTGAGGCGCTGTTGAAGGAGACGCACTGTTGAAGGTGAGGCGCTGTTGAAGGCGACGCACTGTTGAAGGTGAGGCACTGTTGAAGGCGACGCACTGTTGAAGACGACGCACTGTTGAAGGTGAGGCGCTGTTGAAGACGACGCACTGTTGAAGGTGAGGCGCTGTTGAAGGCGACGCACTGTTGAAGGCGACGCACTGTTGAAGGTGAGGCGCTGTTGAAGACGACGCACTGTTGAAGGTGAGGCGCTGTTGAAGGAGACGCACTGTTGAAGGTGAGGCGCTGTTGAAGACGACGCACTGTTGAAGACGACGCACTGTTGAAGGTGAGGCGCTGTTGAAGACGACGCACTGTTGAAGGTGAGGCGCTGTTGAAGGCGACGCACTGTTGAAGGTGAGGCGCTGTTGAAGGAGACGCACTGTTGAAGGTGAGGCGCTGTTGAAGACGACGCACTGTTGAAGACGACGCACTGTTGAAGGTGAGGCGCTGTTGAAGACGACGCACTGTTGAAGGTGAGGCGCTGTTGAGGACGACGCACTGTTGAAGGTGAGGCGCTGTTGAAGGAGACGCACTGTTGAAGGTGAGGCGCTGTTGAAGACGACGCACTGTTGAAGACGACGCACTGTTGAAGGTGAGGCGCTGTTGAAGGAGACGCACTGTTGAAGGTGAGGCGCTGTTGAAGGCGACGCACTGTTGAAGGTGTGGCACTGTTGAAGGCGACGCACTGTTGAAGACGACGCACTGTTGAAGGTGAGGCGCTGTTGAAGACGACGCACTGTTGAAGGTGAGGCGCTGTTGAAGGAGACGCACTGTTGAAGGTGAGGCGCTGTTGAAGACGACGCACTGTTGAAGACGACGCACTGTTGAAGGTGAGGCGCTGTTGAAGGAGACGCACTGTTGAAGGTGAGGCGCTGTTGAAGGCGACGCACTGTTGAAGGTGTGGCACTGTTGAAGGCGACGCACTGTTGAAGACGACGCACTGTTGAAGGTGAGGCGCTGTTGAAGACGACGCACTGTTGAAGGTGAGGCGCTGTTGAAGGCGACGCACTGTTGAAGGTGAGGCGCTGTTGAAGACGACGCACTGTTGAAGGTGAGGCGCTGTTGAAGACGACGCACTGTTGAAGGTGAGGCGCTGTTGAAGGAGACGCACTGTTGAAGGTGAGGCGCTGTTGAAGACGACGCACTGTTGAAGACGACGCACTGTTGAAGGTGAGGCGCTGTTGAAGGAGACGCACTGTTGAAGGCGACGCACTGTTGAAGGTGAGGCGCTGTTGAAGGCGACGCACTGTTGAAGGTGAGGCGCTGTTGAAGACGACGCACTGTTGAAGGTGAGGCGCTGTTGAGGACGACGCACTGTTGAAGGTGAGGCGCTGTTGAAGACGACGCACTGTTGAAGACGACGCACTGTTGAAGGTGAGGCGCTGTTGAAGGAGACGCACTGTTGAAGGTGAGGCGCTGTTGAAGACGACGCACTGTTGAAGGCGACGCACTGTTGAAGGTGAGGCACTGTTGAAGGCGACGCACTGTTGAAGACGACGCACTGTTGAAGGTGAGGCGCTGTTGAAGACGACGCACTGTTGAAGACGACGCACTGTTGAAGGTGAGGCGCTGTTGAAGGAGACGCACTGTTGAAGGTGAGGCGCTGTTGAAGACGACGCACTGTTGAAGGCGACGCACTGTTGAAGGTGAGGCACTGTTGAAGGCGACGCACTGTTGAAGACGACGCACTGTTGAAGGTGAGGCGCTGTTGAAGACGACGCACTGTTGAAGGTGAGGCGCTGTTGAAGACGACGCACTGTTGAAGGTGAGGCGCTGTTGAAGGTGTGGCACTGTTGAAGACGACGCACTGTTGAAGGCGACGCACTGTTGAAGGTGAGGCGCTGTTGAAGACGACGCACTGTTGAAGGTGAGGCGCTGTTGAAGACGACGCACTGTTGAAGGTGAGGCGCTGTTGAAGGAGACGCACTGTTGAAGGTGAGGCGCTGTTGAAGACGACGCACTGTTGAAGGTGAGGCGCTGTTGAAGGAGACGCACTGTTGAAGGTGAGGCGCTGTTGAAGACGACGCACTGTTGAAGGCGGCGGACTGTTGAAGGTGAGGCACTGTTGAAGGCGACGCACTGTTGAAGGTGAGGCACTGTTGAAGACGACGCACTGTTGAAGGTGAGGCGCTGTTGAAGGAGACGCACTGTTGAAGGTGAGGCGCTGTTGAAGACGACGCACTGTTGAAGGCGACGCACTGTTGAAGGTGAGGCACTGTTGAAGGCGACGCACTGTTGAAGACGACGCACTGTTGAAGGTGAGGCGCTGTTGAAGACGACGCACTGTTGAAGGCGACGCACTGTTGAAGGTGTGGCACTGTTGAAGGCGACGCACTGTTGAAGACGACGCACTGTTGAAGGCGACGCACTGTTGAAGGTGAGGCGCTGTTGAAGACGACGCACTGTTGAAGGTGAGGCGCTGTTGAGGACGACGCACTGTTGAAGGTGAGGCGCTGTTGAAGGAGACGCACTGTTGAAGGTGAGGCGCTGTTGAAGGAGACGCACTGTTGAAGGTGAGGCGCTGTTGAAGACGACGCACTGTTGAAGGCGGCGGACTGTTGAAGGTGACACTGTTGAAGGCGACGCACTGTTGAAGACGACGCACTGTTGAAGGTGAGGCGCTGTTGAAGACGACGCACTGTTGAAGGTGAGGCGCTGTTGAAGGAGACGCACTGTTGAAGGTGAGGCGCTGTTGAAGACGACGCACTGTTGAAGGCGGCGCACTGTTGAAGGTGAGGCACTGTTGAAGGCGACGCACTGTTGAAGACGACGCACTGTTGAAGGTGAGGCGCTGTTGAAGACGACGCACTGTTGAAGGTGAGGCGCTGTTGAAGGTGAGGCACTGTTGAAGGAGACGCACTGTTGAAGGTGAGGCGCTGTTGAAGGCGACGCACTGTTGAAGGTGTGGCACTGTTGAAGGCGACGCACTGTTGAAGACGACGCACTGTTGAAGGTGAGGCGCTGTTGAAGACGACGCACTGTTGAAGGTGAGGCGCTGTTGAAGGCGACGCACTGTTGAAGGTGAGGCGCTGTTGAAGACGACGCACTGTTGAAGGTGAGGCGCTGTTGAGGACGACGCACTGTTGAAGGTGAGGCGCTGTTGAAGGAGACGCACTGTTGAAGGTGAGGCGCTGTTGAAGACGACGCACTGTTGAAGACGACGCACTGTTGAAGGTGAGGCGCTGTTGAAGACGACGCACTGTTGAAGGTGAGGCGCTGTTGAGGACGACGCACTGTTGAAGGTGAGGCGCTGTTGAAGGAGACGCACTGTTGAAGGTGAGGCGCTGTTGAAGACGACGCACTGTTGAAGACGACGCACTGTTGAAGGTGAGGCGCTGTTGAAGGAGACGCACTGTTGAAGGTGAGGCGCTGTTGAAGGCGACGCACTGTTGAAGGTGAGGCACTGTTGAAGGCGACGCACTGTTGAAGACGACGCACTGTTGAAGGTGAGGCGCTGTTGAAGACGACGCACTGTTGAAGGTGAGGCGCTGTTGAAGGAGACGCACTGTTGAAGGTGAGGCGCTGTTGAAGACGACGCACTGTTGAAGACGACGCACTGTTGAAGGTGAGGCGCTGTTGAAGGAGACGCACTGTTGAAGGTGAGGCGCTGTTGAAGGCGACGCACTGTTGAAGGTGAGGCACTGTTGAAGGCGACGCACTGTTGAAGACGACGCACTGTTGAAGGTGAGGCGCTGTTGAAGACGACGCACTGTTGAAGGTGAGGCGCTGTTGAAGGCGACGCACTGTTGAAGGTGAGGCGCTGTTGAAGACGACGCACTGTTGAAGGTGAGGCGCTGTTGAAGGACGACGCACTGTTGAAGGTGAGGCGCTGTTGAAGGAGACGCACTGTTGAAGGTGAGGCGCTGTTGAAGACGACGCACTGTTGAAGACGACGCACTGTTGAAGGTGAGGCGCTGTTGAAGGAGACGCACTGTTGAAGGTGAGGCGCTGTTGAAGGCGACGCACTGTTGAAGGTGTGGCACTGTTGAAGGCGACGCACTGTTGAAGACGACGCACTGTTGAAGGTGAGGCGCTGTTGAAGACGACGCACTGTTGAAGGTGAGGCGCTGTTGAAGGCGACGCACTGTTGAAGGCGACGCACTGTTGAAGGTGAGGCGCTGTTGAAGACGACGCACTGTTGAAGGTGAGGCGCTGTTGAAGGAGACGCACTGTTGAAGGTGAGGCGCTGTTGAAGACGACGCACTGTTGAAGACGACGCACTGTTGAAGGTGAGGCGCTGTTGAAGACGACGCACTGTTGAAGGTGAGGCGCTGTTGAAGGCGACGCACTGTTGAAGGTGAGGCGCTGTTGAAGGAGACGCACTGTTGAAGGTGAGGCGCTGTTGAAGACGACGCACTGTTGAAGACGACGCACTGTTGAAGGTGAGGCGCTGTTGAAGACGACGCACTGTTGAAGGTGAGGCGCTGTTGAAGGCGACGCACTGTTGAAGGTGAGGCGCTGTTGAAGGAGACGCACTGTTGAAGGTGAGGCGCTGTTGAAGACGACGCACTGTTGAAGACGACGCACTGTTGAAGGTGAGGCGCTGTTGAAGGAGACGCACTGTTGAAGGTGAGGCGCTGTTGAAGGCGACGCACTGTTGAAGGTGAGGCACTGTTGAAGGCGACGCACTGTTGAAGACGACGCACTGTTGAAGGTGAGGCGCTGTTGAGGACGACGCACTGTTGAAGGTGAGGCGCTGTTGAAGGAGACGCACTGTTGAAGGTGAGGCGCTGTTGAAGACGACGCACTGTTGAAGACGACGCACTGTTGAAGGTGAGGCGCTGTTGAAGGAGACGCACTGTTGAAGGTGAGGCGCTGTTGAAGGCGACGCACTGTTGAAGGTGTGGCACTGTTGAAGGCGACGCACTGTTGAAGACGACGCACTGTTGAAGGTGAGGCGCTGTTGAAGACGACGCACTGTTGAAGGTGAGGCGCTGTTGAAGGCGACGCACTGTTGAAGGTGAGGCGCTGTTGAAGACGACGCACTGTTGAAGGTGAGGCGCTGTTGAAGACGACGCACTGTTGAAGGTGAGGCGCTGTTGAAGGAGACGCACTGTTGAAGGTGAGGCGCTGTTGAAGACGACGCACTGTTGAAGACGACGCACTGTTGAAGGTGAGGCGCTGTTGAAGGAGACGCACTGTTGAAGGTGAGGCGCTGTTGAAGGCGACGCACTGTTGAAGGTGAGGCACTGTTGAAGGCGACGCACTGTTGAAGACGACGCACTGTTGAAGGTGAGGCGCTGTTGAAGACGACGCACTGTTGAAGGTGAGGCGCTGTTGAAGGCGACGCACTGTTGAAGACGACGCACTGTTGAAGGTGAGGCGCTGTTGAAGACGACGCACTGTTGAAGGTGAGGCGCTGTTGAAGGAGACGCACTGTTGAAGGTGAGGCGCTGTTGAAGGTGAGGCGCTGTTGAAGACGACGCACTGTTGAAGGTGAGGCGCTGTTGAAGGAGACGCACTGTTGAAGGTGAGGCACTGTTGAAGACGACGCACTGTTGAAGGCGACGCACTGTTGAAGGTGAGGCGCTGTTGAAGACGACGCACTGTTGAAGGTGAGGCGCTGTTGAGGACGACGCACTGTTGAAGGTGAGGCGCTGTTGAAGGACGACGCACTGTTGAAGGTGAGGCGCTGTTGAAGACGACGCACTGTTGAAGGTGAGGCGCTGTTGAAGGAGACGCACTGTTGAAGGTGAGGCGCTGTTGAAGACGACGCACTGTTGAAGGTGAGGCACTGTTGAAGGCGACGCACTGTTGAAGGTGAGGCACTGTTGAAGGCGACGCACTGTTGAAGGTGAGGCACTGTTGAAGACGACGCACTGTTGAAGGTGAGGCACTGTTGAAGACGACGCACTGTTGAAGGTGAGGCGCTGTTGAAGGCGACGCACTGTTGAAGGTGAGGCACTGTTGAAGGCGACGCACTGTTGAAGGTGAGGCACTGTTCAAGACGACGCACTGTTGAAGGTGAGGCACTGTTGAAGCGACGCACTGTTGAAGGTGAGGCACTGTTGAAGGCGACGCACTGTTGAAGGTGAGGCGCTGTTGAAGACGACGCACTGTTGAAGGTGAGGCGCTGTTGAAGACGACGCACTGTTGAAGGTGAGGCACTGTTGAAGGTGAGGCACTGTTGAAGGCGACGCACTGTTGAAGGTGTGGCACTGTTGAAGGCGACGCACTGTTGAAGGTGGGCACTGTTGAAGACGACGCACTGTTGAAGGCGACGCGCTGTTGAAAGTGTGGCACTGTTGAAGGCGACGCACTGTTGAAGGTGAGGCGCTGTTGAAGGAGACGCACTGTTGAAGGTGAGGCACTGTTGAAGGCGACGCACTGTTGAAGGTGAGGCGCTGTTGAAGACGACGCACTGTTGAAGGTGAGGCACTGTTGAAGGCGACGCACTGTTGAAGGTGAGGCGCTGTTGAAGGAGACGCACTGTTGAAGGTGAGGCGCTGTTGAAGACGACGCACTGTTGAAGGTGAGGCGCTGTTGAAGGAGACGCACTGTTGAAGGTGAGGCGCTGTTGAAGGCGACGCACTGTTGAAGGTGAGGCACTGTTGAAGGCGACGCACTGTTGAAGACGACGCACTGTTGAAGGTGAGGCGCTGTTGAAGACGACGCACTGTTGAAGGTGAGGCGCTGTTGAAGGAGACGCACTGTTGAAGGTGAGGCGCTGTTGAAGACGACGCACTGTTGAAGGTGAGGCGCTGTTGAAGACGACGCACTGTTGAAGGTGAGGCACTGTTGAAGGTGAGGCACTGTTGAAGGCGACGCACTGTTGAAGGTGAGGCACTGTTGAAGGCGACGCACTGTTGAAGGTGGGCACTGTTGAAGACGACGCACTGTTGAAGGCGACGCGCTGTTGAAAGTGTGGCACTGTTGAAGGCGACGCACTGTTGAAGGTGAGGCGCTGTTGAAGGAGACGCACTGTTGAAGGTGAGGCACTGTTGAAGGCGACGCACTGTTGAAGGTGAGGCGCTGTTGAAGACGACGCACTGTTGAAGGTGAGGCACTGTTGATGGCGACGCACTGTTGAAGGTGAGGCGCTGTTGAAGGAGACGCACTGTTGAAGGTGAGGCGCTGTTGAAGACGACGCACTGTTGAAGGTGAGGCGCTGTTGAAGGAGACGCACTGTTGAAGGTGAGGCGCTGTTGAAGGCGACGCACTGTTGAAGGTGTGGCACTGTTGAAGGCGACGCACTGTTGAAGACGACGCACTGTTGAAGGTGAGGCGCTGTTGAGGACGACGCACTGTTGAAGGTGAGGCGCTGTTGAAGACGACGCACTGTTGAAGGTGAGGCGCTGTTGAAGACGACGCACTGTTGAAGACGACGCACTGTTGAAGGTGAGGCGCTGTTGAAGACGACGCACTGTTGAAGGTGAGGCGCTGTTGAAGGAGACGCACTGTTGAAGGTGAGGCGCTGTTGAAGGAGACGCACTGTTGAAGGTGAGGCGCTGTTGAAGGCGACGCACTGTTGAAGGTGTGGCACTGTTGAAGGCGACGCACTGTTGAAGACGACGCACTGTTGAAGGTGAGGCACTGTTGAAGGCGACGCACTGTTGAAGACGACGCACTGTTGAAGGTGAGGCGCTGTTGAAGACGACGCACTGTTGAAGGTGAGGCGCTGTTGAAGACGACGCACTGTTGAAGGTGAGGCGCTGTTGAAGGTGTGGCACTGTTGAAGACGACGCACTGTTGAAGGCGACGCACTGTTGAAGGTGAGGCGCTGTTGAAGACGACGCACTGTTGAAGGTGAGGCACTGTTGAAGGCGACGCACTGTTGAAGGTGAGGCGCTGTTGAAGACGACGCACTGTTGAAGGTGAGGCACTGTTGAAGGTGAGGCACTGTTGAAGGCGACGCACTGTTGAAGGTGAGGCACTGTTGAAGGCGACGCACTGTTGAAGGTGAGGCACTGTTGAAGGCGACGCACTGTTGAAGGTGAGGCACTGTTGAAGACGACGCACTGTTGAAGGTGAGGCACTGTTGAAGGTGAGGCACTGTTGAAGGCGACGCACTGTTGAAGGTGAGGCACTGTTGAAGACGACGCACTGTTGAAGGTGAGGCACTGTTGAAGGTGAGGCACTGTTGAAGGCGACGCACTGTTGAAGGTGAGGCACTGTTGAAGGCGACGCACTGTTGAAGGTGAGGCACTGTTGAAGGCGACGCACTGTTGAAGGTGAGGCACTGTTGAAGGCGACGCACTGTTGAAGGTGAGGCGCTGTTGAAGACGACGCACTGTTGAAGGTGAGGCACTGTTGAAGGCGACGCACTGTTGAAGGTGAGGCACTGTTGAAGACGACGCACTGTTGAAGGTGAGGCACTGTTGAAGGTGAGGCACTGTTGAAGGCGACGCACTGTTGAAGGTGAGGCACTGTTGAAGGCGACGCACTGTTGAAGGTGAGGCGCTGTTGAAGACGACGCACTGTTGAAGGTGAGGCACTGTTGTCGACGCACTGCTGAAGGTGAGGCACTGTTCAAGCGACGCACTGTTGAAGGTGAGGCACTGTTGAAGGCGACGCACTGTTGAAGGTGAGGCACTGTTGAAGGCGACGCACTGTTGAAGGTGAGGCGCTGTTGAAGACGACGCACTGTTGAAGGTGAGGCACTGTTGAAGGTGAGGCACTGTTGAAGGCGACGCACTGTTGAAGGTGAGGCACTGTTGAAGGCGACGCACTGTTGAAGGCGACGCACTGTTGAAGGCGACGCACTGTTGAAGGTGAGGCGCTGTTGAAGACGACGCACTGTTGAAGGTGAGGCGCTGTTGAAGACGACGCACTGTTGAAGGTGAGGCGCTGTTGAAGACGACGCACTGTTGAAGGTGAGGCGCTGTTGAAGGTGTGGCACTGTTGAAGACGACGCACTGTTGAAGGTGAGGCACTGTTGAAGGCGACGCACTGTTGAAGGTGAGGCGCTGTTGAAGACGACGCACTGTTGAAGGTGAGGCACTGTTGAAGGTGAGGCACTGTTGAAGGCGACGCACTGTTGAAGGTGAGGCACTGTTGAAGGCGACGCACTGTTGAAGGTGAGGCGCTGTTGAAGGCGACGCACTGTTGAAGGTGAGGCGCTGTTGAAGACGACGCACTGTTGAAGGTGAGGCGCTGTTGAAGGCGACGCACTGTTGAAGGTGAGGCACTGTTGAAGACGACGCACTGTTGAAGGTGAGGCACTGTTGAAGGTGAGGCACTGTTGAAGGCGACGCACTGTTGAAGGTGAGGCACTGTTGAAGGCGACGCACTGTTGAAGGTGAGGCGCTGTTGAAGACGACGCACTGTTGAAGGTGAGGCACTGTTGAAGACGCACTGTTGAAGGTGAGGCACTGTTGAAGACGACGCACTGTTGAAGGTGACTGTTGAAGGCGACGCACTGTTGAAGGTGAGGCACTGTTGAAGGCGACGCACTGTTGAAGGTGAGGCGCTGTTGAAGACGACGCACTGTTGAAGGTGAGGCACTGTTGAAGGTGAGGCACTGTTGAAGGCGACGCACTGTTGAAGGTGAGGCACTGTTGAAGGCGACGCACTGTTGAAGGCGACGCACTGTTGAAGGCGACGCACTGTTGAAGGTGAGGCGCTGTTGAAGACGACGCACTGTTGAAGGTGAGGCGCTGTTGAAGACGACGCACTGTTGAAGGTGAGGCGCTGTTGAAGGTGTGGCACTGTTGAAGACGACGCACTGTTGAAGGCGACGCACTGTTGAAGGTGAGGCGCTGTTGAAGACGACGCACTGTTGAAGGTGAGGCACTGTTGAAGGCGACGCACTGTTGAAGGTGAGGCGCTGTTGAAGACGACGCACTGTTGAAGGTGAGGCACTGTTGAAGGTGAGGCACTGTTGAAGGCGACGCACTGTTCAAGCGACGCACTGTTGAAGGTGAGGCAGTGTTGAAGGCGACGCACCGTTGAAGGTGAGGCGCTGTTGAAGACGACGCACTGTTGAAGGTGAGGCACTGTTGAAGGTGAGGCACTGTTGAAGACGACGCACTGTTGAAGGTGAGGCACTGTTGAAGGCGACGCACTGTTGAAGGTGAGGCGCTGTTGAAGACGACGCACTGTTGAAGGTGAGGCACTGTTGAAGGCGACGCACTGTTGAAGGTGAGGCGCTGTTGAAGACGACGCACTGTTGAAGGTGAGGCACTGTTGAAGGCGACGCACTGTTGAAGGTGAGGCACTGTTGAAGACGACGCACTGTTGAAGGTGAGGCACTGTTGAAGGCGACGCACTGTTGAAGGTGAGGCGCTGTTGAAGACGACGCACTGTTGAAGGTGAGGCGCTGTTGAAGACGACGCACTGTTGAAGGTGAGGCACTGTTGAAGGTGAGGCACTGTTGAAGGCGACGCACTGTTGAAGGTGAGGCACTGTTGAAGGCGACGCACTGTTGAAGGTGAGGCACTGTTGAAGGCGACGCACTGTTGAAGGTGAGGCGCTGTTGAAGACGACGCACTGTTGAAGGTGAGGCACTGTTGAAGGCGACGCACTGTTGAAGGTGAGGCACTGTTGAAGGCGACGCACTGTTGAAGGTGAGGCACTGTTGAAGACGACGCACTGTTGAAGGTGAGGCACTGTTGAAGCGACGCACTGTTGAAGGTGAGGCACTGTTGAAGGCGACGCACTGTTGAAGGTGAGGCGCTGTTGAAGACGACGCACTGTTGAAGGTGAGGCGCTGTTGAAGACGACGCACTGTTGAAGGTGAGGCACTGTTGAAGGTGAGGCACTGTTGAAGGCGACGCACTGTTGAAGGTGAGGCACTGTTGAAGGCGACGCACTGTTGAAGGTGAGGCACTGTTGAAGGCGACGCACTGTTGAAGGTGAGGCACTGTTGAAGGCGACGCACTGTTGAAGGTGAGGCGCTGTTGAAGACGACGCACTGTTGAAGGTGAGGCGCTGTTGAAGGCGACGCACTGTTGAAGGTGAGGCGCTGTTGAAGAGACGCACTGTTGAAGGTGAGGCACTGTTGAAGGCGACGCACTGTTGAAGGTGAGGCACTGTTGAAGTCGACGCACTGTTGAAGGTGAGGCACTGTTGAAGCGACGCACTGTTGAAGGTGAGGCACTGTTGAAGGCGACGCACTGTTGAAGGTGAGGCACTGTTGAAGGCGACGCACTGTTGAAGGTGAGGCACTGTTGAAGTCGACGCACTGTTGAAGGTGAGGCGCTGTTGAAGACGACGCACTGTTGAAGGTGAGGCACTGTTGAAGGTGAGGCACTGTTGAAGGCGACGCACTGTTGAAGGTGAGGCACTGTTGAAGGCGACGCACTGTTGAAGGTGAGGCACTGTTGAAGACGACGCACTGTTGAAGGCGACGCACTGTTGAAGGTGAGGCACTGTTGAAGGCGACGCACTGTTGAAGGTGAGGCGCTGTTGAAGGAGACGCACTGTTGAAGGTGAGGCACTCTTGAAGGCGACACACTGTTGAAGGTGAGGCGCTGTTGAAGACGACGCACTGTTGAAGGTGAGGCACTGTTGAAGGCGACGCACTGTTGAAGGTGAGGCGCTGTTGAAGGAGACGCACTGTTGAAGGTGAGGCGCTGTTGAAGGCGACGCACTGTTGAAGGTGAGGCGCTGTTGAAGGAGACGCACTGTTGAAGGTGAGGCGCTGTTGAAGGCGACGCACTGTTGAAGGTGTGGCACTGTTGAAGGCGACGCACTGTTGAAGACGACGCACTGTTGAAGGTGAGGCGCTGTTGAGGACGACGCACTGTTGAAGGTGAGGCGCTGTTGAAGGAGACGCACTGTTGAAGGTGAGGCGCTGTTGAAGACGACGCACTGTTGAAGACGACGCACTGTTGAAGGTGAGGCGCTGTTGAAGGAGACGCACTGTTGAAGGTGAGGCGCTGTTGAAGGCGACGCACTGTTGAAGGTGAGGCACTGTTGAAGGCGACGCACTGTTGAAGACGACGCACTGTTGAAGGTGAGGCGCTGTTGAAGACGACGCACTGTTGAAGGTGAGGCGCTGTTGAAGGACGACACTGTTGAAGGTGAGGCGCTGTTGAAGACGACGCACTGTTGAAGGCGAGGCGCTGTTGAAGGCGACGCACTGTTGAAGGTGAGGCACTGTTGAAGGCGACGCACTGTTGAAGACGACGCACTGTTGAAGGTGAGGCACTGTTGAAGGCGACGCACTGTTGAAGACGACGCACTGTTGAAGGTGAGGCGCTGTTGAAGACGACGCACTGTTGAAGGTGAGGCGCTGTTGAAGACGACGCACTGTTGAAGGTGAGGCGCTGTTGAAGGTGAGGCGCTGTTGAAGACGACGCACTGTTGAAGGTGAGGCACTGTTGAAGGCGACGCACTGTTGAAGGTGAGGCGCTGTTGAAGACGACGCACTGTTGAAGGTGAGGCACTGTTGAAGGTGAGGCACTGTTGAAGGCGACGCACTGTTCAAGCGACGCACTGTTGAAGGTGAGGCACTGTTGAAGGCGACGCACTGTTGAAGGTGAGGCGCTGTTGAAGACGACGCACTGTTGAAGGTGAGGCACTGTTGAAGGTGAGGCACTGTTGAAGGCGACGCACTGTTGAAGGTGAGGCACTGTTGAAGGCGACGCACTGTTGAAGGTGAGGCGCTGTTGAAGACGACGCACTGTTGAAGGTGAGGCACTGTTGAAGGCGACGCACTGTTGAAGGTGAGGCGCTGTTGAAGACGACGCACTGTTGAAGGTGAGGCACTGTTGAAGACGACGCACTGTTGAAGGTGAGGCACTGTTGAAGACGACGCACTGTTGAAGGTGAGGCACTGTTGAAGGCGACGCACTGTTGAAGGTGAGGCGCTGTTGAAGACGACGCACTGTTGAAGGTGAGGCGCTGTTGAAGACGACGCACTGTTGAAGGTGAGGCACTGTTGAAGGTGAGGCACTGTTGAAGGCGACGCACTGTTGAAGGTGAGGCACTGTTGAAGGCGACGCACTGTTGAAGGTGAGGCACTGTTGAAGGCGACGCACTGTTGAAGGTGAGGCGCTGTTGAAGACGACGCACTGTTGAAGGTGAGGCACTGTTGAAGGCGACGCACTGTTGAAGGTGAGGCGCTGTTGAAGGCGACGCACTGTTGAAGGTGAGGCACTGTTGAAGACGACGCACTGTTGAAGGTGAGGCACTGTTGAAGCGACGCACTGTTGAAGGTGAGGCACTGTTGAAGGCGACGCACTGTTGAAGGTGAGGCGCTGTTGAAGACGACGCACTGTTGAAGGTGAGGCGCTGTTGAAGACGACGCACTGTTGAAGGTGAGGCACTGTTGAAGGTGAGGCACTGTTGAAGGCGACGCACTGTTGAAGGTGAGGCACTGTTGAAGGCGACGCACTGTTGAAGGTGAGGCGCTGTTGAAGGCGACGCACTGTTGAAGGTGAGGCACTGTTGAAGGCGACGCACTGTTGAAGGTGAGGCGCTGTTGAAGACGACGCACTGTTGAAGGTGAGGCACTGTTGAAGGCGACGCACTGTTGAAGGTGAGGCGCTGTTGAAGGAGACGCACTGTTGAAGGTGAGGCGCTGTTGAAGACGACGCACTGTTGAAGGCGACGCACTGTTGAAGGTGAGGCACTGTTGAAGGCGACGCACTGTTGAAGGTGAGGCGCTGTTGAAGACGACGCACTGTTGAAGGTGAGGCACTGTTGAAGGTGAGGCACTGTTGAAGACGACGCACTGTTGAAGGCGACGCACTGTTGAAGGTGAGGCGCTGTTGAAGACGACGCACTGTTGAAGGTGAGGCGCTGTTGAGGACGACGCACTGTTGAAGGTGAGGCGCTGTTGAAGGCGACGCACTGTTGAAGGTGAGGCGCTGTTGAAGACGACGCACTGTTGAAGACGACGCACTGTTGAAGGTGAGGCGCTGTTGAAGGCGACGCACTGTTGAAGGTGAGGCGCTGTTGAAGGCGACGCACTGTTGAAGGTGAGGCACTGTTGAAGGCGACGCACTGTTGAAGACGACGCACTGTTGAAGGTGAGGCGCTGTTGAAGGCGACGCACTGTTGAAGGTGAGGCGCTGTTGAAGGAGACGCACTGTTGAAGGTGAGGCGCTGTTGAAGACGACGCACTGTTGAAGACGACGCACTGTTGAAGGTGAGGCGCTGTTGAAGACGACGCACTGTTGAAGGTGAGGCGCTGTTGAGGACGACGCACTGTTGAAGGTGAGGCGCTGTTGAAGGAGACGCACTGTTGAAGGTGAGGCGCTGTTGAAGACGACGCACTGTTGAAGACGACGCACTGTTGAAGGTGAGGCGCTGTTGAAGGAGACGCACTGTTGAAGGTGAGGCGCTGTTGAAGGCGACGCACTGTTGAAGGTGAGGCACTGTTGAAGGCGACGCACTGTTGAAGACGACGCACTGTTGAAGGTGAGGCGCTGTTGAGGACGACGCACTGTTGAAGGTGAGGCGCTGTTGAAGGAGACGCACTGTTGAAGGTGAGGCGCTGTTGAAGACGACGCACTGTTGAAGACGACGCACTGTTGAAGGTGAGGCGCTGTTGAAGGAGACGCACTGTTGAAGGTGAGGCGCTGTTGAAGGCGACGCACTGTTGAAGGTGTGGCACTGTTGAAGGCGACGCACTGTTGAAGACGACGCACTGTTGAAGGTGAGGCGCTGTTGAAGACGACGCACTGTTGAAGGTGAGGCGCTGTTGAAGGCGACGCACTGTTGAAGGTGAGGCGCTGTTGAAGACGACGCACTGTTGAAGGTGAGGCGCTGTTGAGACGACGCACTGTTGAAGGTGAGGCGCTGTTGAAGGAGACGCACTGTTGAAGGTGAGGCGCTGTTGAAGACGACGCACTGTTGAAGACGACGCACTGTTGAAGGTGAGGCGCTGTTGAAGGAGACGCACTGTTGAAGGTGAGGCGCTGTTGAAGGCGACGCACTGTTGAAGGTGAGGCACTGTTGAAGGCGACGCACTGTTGAAGACGACGCACTGTTGAAGGTGAGGCGCTGTTGAAGACGACGCACTGTTGAAGGTGAGGCGCTGTTGAAGGCGACGCACTGTTGAAGGCGACGCACTGTTGAAGGTGAGGCGCTGTTGAAGACGACGCACTGTTGAAGGTGAGGCGCTGTTGAAGGAGACGCACTGTTGAAGGTGAGGCGCTGTTGAAGACGACGCACTGTTGAAGACGACGCACTGTTGAAGGTGAGGCGCTGTTGAAGACGACGCACTGTTGAAGGTGAGGCGCTGTTGAAGACGACGCACTGTTGAAGGTGAGGCACTGTTGAAGACGACGCACTGTTGAAGGCGACGCACTGTTGAAGGTGAGGCGCTGTTGAAGACGACGCACTGTTGAAGGTGAGGCGCTGTTGAAGACGACGCACTGTTGAAGGTGAGGCGCTGTTGAAGGACGACGCACTGTTGAAGGTGAGGCGCTGTTGAAGACGACGCACTGTTGAAGACGACGCACTGTTGAAGGTGAGGCGCTGTTGAAGGAGACGCACTGTTGAAGGTGAGGCGCTGTTGAAGGCGACGCACTGTTGAAGGTGTGGCACTGTTGAAGGCGACGCACTGTTGAAGACGACGCACTGTTGAAGGTGAGGCGCTGTTGAAGACGACGCACTGTTGAAGGTGAGGCGCTGTTGAAGGAGACGCACTGTTGAAGGTGAGGCGCTGTTGAAGACGACGCACTGTTGAAGACGACGCACTGTTGAAGGTGAGGCGCTGTTGAAGGTGACGCACTGTTGAAGGTGAGGCACTGTTGAAGGCGACGCACTGTTGAAGACGACGCACTGTTGAAGGTGAGGCGCTGTTGAAGACGACGCACTGTTGAAGGTGAGGCGCTGTTGAAGGCGACGCACTGTTGAAGGTGAGGCGCTGTTGAAGACGACGCACTGTTGAAGGTGAGGCGCTGTTGAGGACGACGCACTGTTGAAGGTGAGGCGCTGTTGAAGGAGACGCACTGTTGAAGGTGAGGCGCTGTTGAAGACGACGCACTGTTGAAGACGACGCACTGTTGAAGGTGAGGCACTGTTGAAGGTGAGGCACTGTTGAAGGCGACGCACTGTTGAAGGTGAGGCGCTGTTGAAGGCGACGCACTGTTGAAGGTGAGGCGCTGTTGAAGACGACGCACTGTTGAAGGTGAGGCGCTGTTGAAGGCGACGCACTGTTGAAGGTGAGGCACTGTTGAAGGCGACGCACTGTTGAAGGTGAGGCGCTGTTGAAGACGACGCACTGTTGAAGGTGAGGCACTGTTGAAGGCGACGCACTGTTGAAGGTGAGGCGCTGTTGAAGACGACGCACTGCTGAAGGTGAGGCACTGTTGAAGTCGACGCACTGCTGAAGGTGAGGCACTGTTCAAGCGACGCACTGTTGAAGGTGAGGCAGTGTTGAAGGCGACGCACCGTTGAAGGTGAGGCGCTGTTGAAGACGACGCACTGTTGAAGGTGAGGCGCTGTTGAAGACGACGCACTGTTGAAGGTGAGGCACTGTTGAAGGTGAGGCACTGTTGAAGGCGACGCACTGTTGAAGGTGAGGCACTGTTGAAGGCGACGCACTGTTGAAGGTGAGGCACTGTTGAAGGCGACGCACTGTTGAAGGTGAGGCGCTGTTGAAGACGACGCACTGTTGAAGGTGAGGCACTGTTGAAGGCGACGCACTGTTGAAGGTGAGGCACTGTTGAAGGCGACGCACTGTTGAAGGTGAGGCACTGTTGAAGACGACGCACTGTTGAAGGTGAGGCACTGTTGAAGACGACGCACTGTTGAAGGTGAGGCACTGTTGAAGGCGACGCACTGTTGAAGGTGAGGCGCTGTTGAAGACGACGCACTGTTGAAGGTGAGGCGCTGTTGAAGACGACGCACTGTTGAAGGTGAGGCACTGTTGAAGGTGAGGCACTGTTGAAGGCGACGCACTGTTGAAGGTGAGGCACTGTTGAAGGCGACGCACTGTTGAAGGTGAGGCGCTGTTGAAGACGACGCACTGTTGAAGGTGAGTTGAACTGTTGAAGGCGACGCACTGTTGAAGGCGACGCACTGTTGAAGGTGAGGCACTGTTGAAGGTGACGCACTGTTGAAGACGACGCACTGTTGAAGGTGAGGCGCTGTTGAAGACGACGCACTGTTGAAGGTGAGGCGCTGTTGAAGGCGACGCACTGTTGAAGGTGAGGCGCTGTTGAAGACGACGCACTGTTGAAGGTGAGGCACTGTTGAAGGCGACGCACTGTTGAAGACGACGCACTGTTGAAGGTGAGGCGCTGTTGAAGGCGACGCACTGTTGAAGGTGAGGCGCTGTTGAAGGAGACACTGTTGAAGGTGAGGCGCTGTTGAAGACGACGCACTGTTGAAGGTGAGGCACTGTTGAAGGTGACGCACTGTTGAAGGTGAGGCGCTGTTGAAGGTGACGCACTGTTGAAGGTGAGGCACTGTTGAAGACGACGCACTGTTGAAGGTGAGGCGCTGTTGAAGGACGACGCACTGTTGAAGGTGAGGCGCTGTTGAAGACGACGCACTGTTGAAGGTGAGGCGCTGTTGAAGACGACGCACTGTTGAAGGTGAGGCGCTGTTGAAGACGACGCACTGTTGAAGGTGAGGCGCTGTTGAAGACGACGCACTGTTGAAGGTGAGGCACTGTTGAAGGAGACGCACTGTTGAAGGTGAGGCGCTGTTGAAGACGACGCACTGTTGAAGGTGAGGCACTGTTGAAGGCGACGCACTGTTGAAGGTGAGGCACTGTTGAAGGTGAGGCACTGTTGAAGGCGACGCACTGTTGAAGGTGAGGCGCTGTTGAAGACGACGCACTGTTGAAGGTGAGGCACTGTTGAAGGTGAGGCGCTGTTGAAGGCGACGCACTGTTGAAGGTGAGGCGCTGTTGAAGGCGACGCACTGTTGAAGGTGAGGCGCTGTTGAAGACGACGCACTGTTGAAGGTGAGGCGCTGTTGAAGACGACGCACTGTTGAAGGTGAGGCGCTGTTGAAGGTGAGGCACTGTTGAAGGTGAGGCACTGTTGAAGGCGACGCACTGTTGAAGGTGAGGCACTGTTGAAGACGACGCACTGTTGAAGGCGACGCACTGTTGAAGGTGAGGCGCTGTTGAAGACGACGCACTGTTGAAGGTGAGGCACTGTTGAAGGAGACGCACTGTTGAAGGTGAGGCGCTGTTGAAGACGACGCACTGTTGAAGGTGAGGCGCTGTTGAAGACGACGCAATGTTGAAGGTGAGGCGCTGTTGAAGGAGACGCACTGTTGAAGGTGAGGCGCTGTTGAAGACGACGCACTGTTGAAGGTGAGGCGCTGTTGAAGACGACGCACTGTTGAAGGCGACGCACTGTTGAAGGTGAGGCGCTGTTGAAGGCGACGCACTGTTGAAGGTGTGGCACTGTTGAAGGCGACGCACTGTTGAAGACGACGCACTGTTGAAGGTGACGCTGTTGAAGACGACGCACTGTTGAAGGTGAGGCGCTGTTGAAGGAGACGCACTGTTGAAGGTGAGGCGCTGTTGAAGACGACGCACTGTTGAAGGTGAGGCACTGTTGAAGGCGACGCACTGTTGAAGGTGAGGCACTGTTGAAGGCGACGCACTGTTGAAGGTGAGGCGCTGTTGAAGACGACGCGCTGTTGAAGGTGAGGCGCTGTTGAAGGAGACGCACTGTTGAAGGTGAGGCGCTGTTGAAGGCGACGCACTGTTGAAGGTGAGGCACTGTTGAAGACGACGCACTGTTGAAGGTGACGCACTGTTGAAGGTGAGGCACTGTTGAAGGTGACGCACTGTTGAAGGCGACGCACTGTTGAAGGTGAGGCGCTGTTGAAGACGACGCACTGTTGAAGGTGAGGCACTGTTGAAGACGACGCACTGTTGAAGGTGAGGCGCTGTTGAAGACGACGCACTGTTGAAGGTGAGGCACTGTTGAAGGCGACGCACTGTTGAAGGTGAGGCGCTGTTGAAGGTGACGCACTGTTGAAGACGACGCACTGTTGAAGGTGAGGCACTGTTGAAGGCGACGCACTGTTGAAGGTGAGGCGCTGTTGAAGACGACGCACTGTTGAAGGTGAGGCACTGTTGAAGGTGAGGCGCTGTTGAAGACGACGCACTGTTGAAGGTGAGGCACTGTTGAAGGCGACGCACTGTTGAAGGTGAGGCGCTGTTGAAGACGACGCACTGTTGAAGGTGAGGCACTGTTGAAGGTGAGGCGCTGTTGAAGACGACGCACTGTTGAAGGTGAGGCACTGTTGAAGGCGACGCACTGTTGAAGGTGAGGCGCTGTTGAAGACGACGCACTGTTGAAGGTGAGGCGCTGTTGAAGACGACGCACTGTTGAAGGTGAGGCACTGTTGAAGGCGACGCACTGTTGAAGGTGAGGCACTGTTGAAGACGACGCACTGTTGAAGGTGAGGCGCTGTTGAAGACGACGCACTGTTGAAGGTGAGGCACTGTTGAAGGCGACGCACTGTTGAAGACGACGCACTGTTGAAGGTGAGGCGCTGTTGAAGACGACGCACTGTTGAAGGTGAGGCACTGTTGAAGGCGACGCACTGTTGAAGGTGAGGCGCTGTTGAAGACGACGCACTGTTGAAGGTGAGGCGCTGTTGAAGACGACGCACTGTTGAAGGTGAGGCACTGTTGAAGACGACGCACTGTTGAAGGTGAGGCACTGTTGAAGGTGAGGCGCTGTTGAAGACGACGCACTGTTGAAGGTGAGGCACTGTTGAAGGCGACGCACTGTTGAAGGTGAGGCACTGTTGAAGGCGACGCACTGTTGAAGGTGAGGCACTGTTGAAGGTGAGGTGAGGCTGTTGAAGGCGACGCACTGTTGAAGGTGAGGCACTGTTGAAGGCGACGCACTGTTGAAGGTGAGGCGCTGTTGAAGACGACGCACTGTTGAAGGTGAGGCACTGTTGAAGACGACGCACTGTTGAAGGTGAGGCGCTGTTGAAGGCGACGCACTGTTGAAGGTGAGGCGCTGTTGAAGACGACGCACTGTTGAAGGTGAGGCACTGTTGAAGACGACGCACTGTTGAAGGTGAGGCGCTGTTGAAGGTGACGCACTGTTGAAGGTGAGGCACTGTTGAAGGTGAGGCGCTGTTGAAGGCGACGCACTGTTGAAGGTGAGGCACTGTTGAAGGCGACGCACTGTTGAAGGTGAGGCACTGTTGAAGGCGACGCACTGTTGAAGGTGAGGCGCTGTTGAAGACGACGCACTGTTGAAGGTGAGGCACTGTTGAAGGCGACGCACTGTTGAAGGTGAGGCGCTGTTGAAGACGACGCACTGTTGAAGGTGAGGCGCTGTTGAAGACGACGCACTGTTGAAGGTGACGCACTGTTGAAGGTGAGGCACTGTTGAAGGCGACGCACTGTTGAAGGTGAGGCACTGTTGAAGGAGACGCACTGTTGAAGACGACGCACTGTTGAAGGTGACGCACTGTTGAAGGTGAGGCACTGTTGAAGGCGACGCACTGTTGAAGGTGAGGCGCTGTTGAAGGTGACGCACTGTTGAAGGTGAGGCACTGTTGAAGGCGACGCACTGTTGAAGGTGAGGCACTGTTGAAGACGACGCACTGTTGAAGGTGAGGCGCTGTTGAAGACGACGCACTGTTGAAGGTGAGGCACTGTTGAAGACGACGCACTGTTGAAGGCGACGCACTGTTGAAGGTGAGGCGCTGTTGAAGACGACGCACTGTTGAAGGTGAGGCGCTGTTGAAGGAGACGCACTGTTGAAGGTGAGGCGCTGTTGAAGGCGACGCACTGTTGAAGGTGAGGCACTGTTGAAGACGACGCACTGTTGAAGACGACGCACTGTTGAAGGTGAGGCGCTGTTGAAGGCGACGCACTGTTGAAGGTGAGGCGCTGTTGAAGGCGACGCACTGTTGAAGGTGAGGCACTGTTGAAGACGACGCACTGTTGAAGGTGAGGCGCTGTTGAAGACGACGCACTGTTGAAGGTGAGGCACTGTTGAAGGCGACGCACTGTTGAAGGTGAGGCGCTGTTGAAGGAGACGCACTGTTGAAGGTGAGGCGCTGTTGAAGACGACGCACTGTTGAAGGTGAGGCACTGTTGAAGGACGCACTGTTGAAGGTGAGGCGCTGTTGAAGGCGACGCACTGTTGAAGGTGAGGCGCTGTTGAAGACGACGCACTGTTGAAGGTGAGGCGCTGTTGAAGGCGACGCACTGTTGAAGGTGAGGCGCTGTTGAAGACGACGCACTGTTGAAGGTGAGGCACTGTTGAAGGCGACGCACTGTTGAAGGTGAGGCGCTGTTGAAGGCGACGCACTGTTGAAGGACGACGCACTGTTGAAGGCGACGCACTGTTGAAGGCGACGCACTGTTGAAGGTGAGGCGCTGTTGAAGACGACGCACTGTTGAAGGTGAGGCACTGTTGAAGGCGACGCACTGTTGAAGGTGAGGCCTGTTGAAGGCGACGCACTGTTGAAGGCGACGCACTGTTGAAGGTGTTGAAGACGACGCACTGTTGAAGGTGACGCACTGTTGAAGACGACGCACTGTTGAAGGTGAGGCACTGTTGAAGACGACGCACTGTTGAAGGTGAGGCGCTGTTGAAGACGACGCACTGTTGAAGGTGAGGCACTGTTGAAGGTGACGCACTGTTGACGACGCACTGTTGAAGGCGACGCACTGTTGAAGGTGAGGCACTGTTGAAGGTGAGGCACTGTTGAAGGCGACGCACTGTTGAAGGCGACGCACTGTTGAAGGTGAGGCGCTGTTGAAGACGACGCACTGTTGAAGGTGAGGCACTGTTGAAGGCGACGCACTGTTGAAGGTGAGGCGCTGTTGAAGACGACGCACTGTTGAAGGTGAGGCGCTGTTGAAGGCGACGCACTGTTGAAGGTGAGGCGCTGTTGAAGACGACGCACTGTTGAAGGTGAGGCACTGTTGAAGGCGACGCACTGTTGAAGGTGAGGCGCTGTTGAAGACGACGCACTGTTGAAGGTGAGGCACTGTTGAAGGCGACGCACTGTTGAAGGTGAGGCACTGTTGAAGGCGACGCACTGTTGAAGGTGAGGCACTGTTGAAGACGACGCACTGTTGAAGGTGAGGCGCTGTTGAAGACGACGCACTGTTGAAGGTGAGGCGTGTTGAAGGCGACGCACTGTTGAAGGTGAGGCACTGTTGAAGGCGACGCACTGTTGAAGGTGAGGCACTGTTGAAGGCGACGCACTGTTGAAGGTGAGGCACTGTTGAAGACGACGCACTGTTGAAGGTGAGGCACTGTTGAAGGCGACGCACTGTTGAAGGTGAGGCGCTGTTGAAGACGACGCACTGTTGAAGGTGAGGCACTGTTGAAGGTGAGGCGCTGTTGAAGACGACGCACTGTTGAAGGTGAGGCGCTGTTGAAGGCGACGCACTGTTGAAGGTGAGGCACTGTTGAAGGCGCTGTTGAAGACGACGCACTGTTGAAGGTGAGGCACTGTTGAAGGCGACGCACTGTTGAAGGTGAGGCACTGTTGAAGCGACGCACTGTTGAAGGTGAGGCGCTGTTGAAGGCGACGCACTGTTGAAGGTGAGGCACTGTTGAAGCGACGCACTGTTGAAGGTGAGGCGCTGTTGAAGACGACGCACTGTTGAAGGTGAGGCGCTGTTGAAGGAGACACTGTTGAAGGTGAGGCGCTGTTGAAGGCGACGCACTGTTGAAGGAGAGGCACTGTTGAAGGTGAGGCACTGTTGAAGGCGACGCACTGTTGAAGGTGAGGCACTGTTGAAGGCGACGCACTGTTGAAGGTGAGGCGCTGTTGAAGGCGACGCACTGTTGAAGGTGAGGCGCTGTTGAAGACGACGCACTGTTGAAGGTGAGGCACTGTTGAAGGCGACGCACTGTTGAAGGCGACACTGTTGAAGACGACGCACTGTTGAAGGCGACGCACTGTTGAAGGTGAGGCACTGTTGAAGGCGACGCACTGTTGAAGGTGAGGCGCTGTTGAAGACGACGCACTGTTGAAGGTGAGGCACTGTTGAAGGCGACGCACTGTTGAAGACGACGCACTGTTGAAGACGACACTGTTGAAGGTGAGGCACTGTTGAAGGCGACGCACTGTTGAAGGTGAGGCACTGTTGAAGGCGACGCACTGTTGAAGGTGAGGCGCTGTTGAAGACGACGCACTGTTGAAGGTGAGGCACTGTTGAAGCGACGCACTGTTGAAGGTGAGGCGCTGTTGAAGACGACGCACTGTTGAAGGTGAGGCGCTGTTGAAGGAGACGCACTGTTGAAGGTGAGGCGCTGTTGAAGACGACGCACTGTTGAAGGTGAGGCACTGTTGAAGGTGAGGCACTGTTGAAGGCGACGCACTGTTGAAGGTGAGGCACTGTTGAAGGCGACGCACTGTTGAAGGTGAGGCGCTGTTGAAGACGACGCACTGTTGAAGGTGAGGCACTGTTGAAGGCGACGCACTGTTGAAGGTGAGGCGCTGTTGAAGGTGACGCACTGTTGAAGGTGAGGCACTGTTGAAGGCGACGCACTGTTGAAGGTGAGGCACTGTTGAAGGTGAGGCGCTGTTGAAGACGACGCACTGTTGAAGGTGAGGCACTGTTGAAGGTGACGCACTGTTGAAGGTGAGGCACTGTTGAAGACGACGCACTGTTGAAGGTGAGGCGCTGTTGACGACGCACTGTTGAAGGTGAGGCGCTGTTGAAGACGACGCACTGTTGAAGGTGAGGCACTGTTGAAGGTGACGCACTGTTGAAGGTGAGGCGCTGTTGAAGGACGACGCACTGTTGAAGGTGACGCACTGTTGAAGGTGACGCACTGTTGAAGGTGAGGCGCTGTTGAAGACGACGCACTGTTGAAGGTGAGGCACTGTTGAAGGCGACGCACTGTTGAAGGTGAGGCGCTGTTGAAGACGACGCACTGTTGAAGGTGAGGCACTGTTGAAGGCGACGCACTGTTGAAGGTGAGGCACTGTTGAAGGCGACGCACTGTTGAAGGTGAGGCGCTGTTGAAGACGACGCACTGTTGAAGGTGAGGCACTGTTGAAGGCGACGCACTGTTGAAGGTGAGGCGCTGTTGAAGGCGACGCACTGTTGAAGGTGAGGCACTGTTGAAGACGACGCACTGTTGAAGGGACGCACTGTTGAAGGTGAGGCGCTGTTGAAGACGACGCACTGTTGAAGGTGACACTGTTGAAGGTGACGCACTGTTGAAGGTGAGGCGCTGTTGAAGACGACGCACTGTTGAAGGTGAGGCGCTGTTGAAGGCGACGCACTGTTGAAGGTGACGCACTGTTGAAGACGACGCACTGTTGAAGGTGAGGCGCTGTTGAAGACGACGCACTGTTGAAGGTGAGGCGCTGTTGAAGGACGACGCACTGTTGAAGGTGAGGCGCTGTTGAAGACGACGCACTGTTGAAGGTGAGGCGCTGTTGAAGACGACGCACTGTTGAAGGTGACGCACTGTTGAAGGACGACGCACTGTTGAAGGTGAGGCACTGTTGAAGGTGAGGCGCTGTTGAAGACGACGCACTGTTGAAGGTGAGGCACTGTTGAAGGTGAGGCGCTGTTGAAGACGACGCACTGTTGAAGGTGAGGCACTGTTGAAGGCGACGCACTGTTGAAGGTGAGGCGCTGTTGAAGACGACGCACTGTTGAAGGTGAGGCACTGTTGAAGGTGAGGCGCTGTTGAAGACGACGCACTGTTGAAGGTGAGGCACTGTTGAAGGCGACGCACTGTTGAAGGTGAGGCGCTGTTGAAGACGACGCACTGTTGAAGGTGAGGCACTGTTGAAGGTGAGGCGCTGTTGAAGACGACGCACTGTTGAAGGTGAGGCACTGTTGAAGGCGACGCACTGTTGAAGGTGAGGCGCTGTTGAAGACGACGCACTGTTGAAGGTGAGGCACTGTTGAAGACGACGCACTGTTGAAGGTGAGGCGCTGTTGAAGGCGACGCACTGTTGAAGGTGAGGCACTGTTGAAGACGACGCACTGTTGAAGGCGACGCACTGTTGAAGGTGAGGCGCTGTTGAAGACGACGCGCTGTTGAAGGAGACGCACTGTTGAAGACGACGCACTGTTGAAGGTGAGGCGCTGTTGAAGACGACGCACTGTTGAAGGTGAGGCACTGTTGAAGGCGACGCACTGTTGAAGGTGACGCACTGTTGAAGACGACGCACTGTTGAAGGTGAGGCACTGTTGAAGACGACGCACTGTTGAAGGTGAGGCACTGTTGAAGGCGACGCACTGTTGAAGACGACGCACTGTTGAAGGTGAGGCACTGTTGAAGACGACGCACTGTTGAAGGTGAGGCACTGTTGAAGGCGACGCACTGTTGAAGGTGAGGCGCTGTTGAAGACGACGCACTGTTGAAGGTGAGGCGCTGTTGAAGACGACGCGCTGTTGAAGGAGACGCACTGTTGAAGACGACGCACTGTTGAAGGTGAGGCGCTGTTGAAGACGACGCACTGTTGAAGGTGAGGCACTGTTGAAGGCGACGCACTGTTGAAGACGACGCACTGTTGAAGACGACGCACTGTTGAAGGTGAGGCACTGTTGAAGACGACGCACTGTTGAAGGTGAGGCACTCTTGAAGGCGACGCACTGTTGAAGACGCACTGTTGAAGGTGAGGCGCTGTTGAAGACGACGCACTGTTGAAGGTGAGGCACTGTTGAAGGCGACGCACTGTTGAAGGTGAGGCGCTGTTGAAGACAACGCACTGTTGAAGGCGAGGCGCTGTTGAAGACGACGCACTGTTGAAGGTGAGGCACTCTTGAAGACGACGCACTGTTGAAGGTGTGGCACTGTTGAAGGCGACGCACTGTTGAAGGTGAGGCGCTGTTGAAGACGACGCGCTGTTGAAGGTGAGGCGCTGTTGAAGGAGACGCACTGTTGAAGGTGAGGCGCTGTTGAAGGCGACGCACTGTTGAAGGTGTGGCACTGTTGAAGACGACGCACTGTTGAAGGCGACGCACTGTTGAAGGTGAGGCGCTGTTGAAGGAGACGCACTGTTCAAGGTGAGGCGCTGTTGAAGGCGACGCACTGTTGAAGGTGTGGCACTGTTGAAGGCGACGCACTGTTGAAGACGACGCACTGTTGAAGGTGAGGCGCTGTTGAAGACGACGCACTGTTGAAGGTGAGGCGCTGTTGAAGACGACGCACTGTTGAAGATGACGCACTGTTGAAGGTGAGGCGCTGTTGAAGACGACGCACTTTTGAAGGCGGCGCACTGTTGAAGGTGTGGCACTGTTGAAGGCGACGCACTGTTGAAGACGACGCACTGTTGAAGGTGAGGCGCTGTTGAAGACGACGCACTGTTGGAGGTGAGGCACTGTTGAAGGCGACGCACTGTTCAAGGTGAGGCGCTGTTGAAGACCACGCACTGTTGAAGGTGAGGCGCTGTTGAAGACGACGCACTGTTGAAGGTGAGGCTTGAAGGTATGGCACTGTTGAAGGCGACGCACTGTTGAAGGTGAGGCGCTGTTGAAGGAGACGCACTGTTGAAGGCGAGGCGCTGTTGAAGGCGACGCACTGTTGAAGGTGAGGCACTGTTGAAGGCGACGCACTGTTGAAGGTGAGGCGCTGTTGAAGACGACGCACTGTTGAAGGTGAGGCACTGTTGAAGACGACGCACTGTTGAAGGTGAGGCGCTGTTGAAGGAGACGCACTGTTGAAGGTGAGGCGCTGTTGAAGACGACGCACTGTTGAAGGTGAGGCGCTGTTGAAGACGACGCACTGTTGAAGGTGAGGCGCTGTTGAAGACGACGCACTGTTGAAGGTGAGGCGCTGTTGAAGACGACGCACTGTTGAAGGTGAGGCACTGTTGAAGGCGACGCACTGTTGAAGGTGAGGCGCTGTTGAAGACGACGCACTGTTGAAGGTGAGGCACTGTTGAAGGTGAGGCGCTGTTGAAGACGACGCACTGTTGAAGGTGAGGCACTGTTGAAGGCGACGCACTGTTGAAGGTGAGGCGCTGTTGAAGACGACGCACTGTTGAAGGTGAGGCACTGTTGAAGGTGAGGCGCTGTTGAAGACGACGCACTGTTGAAGGTGAGGCGCTGTTGAAGACGACGCACTGTTGAAGGTGAGGCGCTGTTGAAGGAGACGCACTGTTGAAGGTGAGGCGCTGTTGAAGACGACGCACTGTTGAAGGTGAGGCGCTGTTGAAGACGACGCACTGTTGAAGGTGAGGCGCTGTTGAAGACGACGCACTGTTGAAGGTGAGGCACTGTTGAAGACGACGCACTGTTGAAGGTGAGGCACTGTTGAAGGTGAGGCGCTGTTGAAGACGACGCACTGTTGAAGGTGAGGCACTGTTGAAGGCGACGCACTGTTGAAGGTGAGGCGCTGTTGAAGACGACGCACTGTTGAAGGTGAGGCGCTGTTGAAGACGACGCACTGTTGAAGGTGAGGCGCTGTTGAAGGAGACGCACTGTTGAAGGTGAGGCGCTGTTGAAGACGACGCACTGTTGAAGGTGAGGCGCTGTTGAAGACGACGCACTGTTGAAGGCAACGCACTGTTGAAGGTGAGGCACTGTTGAAGGCGACGCGCTGTTGAATGTGTGGCACTGTTGAAGGCGACGCACTGTTGAAGACGACGCACTGTTGAAGGCGACGCACTGTTGAAGACGACGCACTGTTGAAGGTGAGGCGCTGTTGAAGGAGACGCACTGTTGAAGGTGAGGCGCTGTTGAAGACGACGCACTGTTGAAGGTGAGGCACTGTTGAAGGCGACGCACTGTTGAAGGTGAGGCACTGTTGAAGGCGACGCACTGTTGAAGGTGAGGCGCTGTTGAAGACGACGCGCTGTTGAAGGTGAGGCGCTGTTGAAGGAGACGCACTGTTGAAGGTGAGGCGCTGTTGAAGGCGACGCACTGTTGAAGGTGTGGCACTGTTGAAGACGACGCGCTGTTGAAGGCGACGCACTGTTGAAGGTGAGGCGCTGTTGAAGACGACGCACTGTTGAAGGCGACGCACTGTTGAAGGTGAGGCGCTGTTGAAGACGACGCGCTGTTGAAGGAGACGCACTGTTGAAGACGACGCACTGTTGAAGGTGAGGCGCTGTTGAAGACGACGCACTGTTGAAGGTGAGGCACTGTTGAAGGCGACGCACTGTTGAAGACGACGCACTGTTGAAGAGGACGCACTGTTGAAGACGACGCACTGTTGAAGGTGAGGCACTGTTGAAGGCGACGCACTGTTGAAGGTGAGGCGCTGTTGAAGACGACGCACTGTTGAAGGTGAGGCACTGTTGAAGGTGAGGCGCTGTTGAAGACGACGCACTGTTGAAGGTGAGGCACTGTTGAAGGCGACGCACTGTTGAAGGTGAGGCGCTGTTGAAGGCGACGCACTGTTGAAGGTGAGGCACTGTTGAAGGTGAGGCGCTGTTGAAGACGACGCACTGTTGAAGGTGAGGCACTGTTGAAGGCGACGCACTGTTGAAGGTGAGGCGCTGTTGAAGACGACGCACTGTTGAAGGTGAGGCGCTGTTGAAGGCGACGCACTGTTGAAGGTGAGGCGCTGTTGAAGACGACGCACTGTTGAAGGTGAGGCACTGTTGAAGGCGACGCACTGTTGAAGGTGAGGCGCTGTTGAAGACGACGCACTGTTGAAGGTGAGGCACTGTCGAAGGTGAGGCACTGTTGAAGACGACGCACTGTTGAAGGTGAGGCACTCTTGAAGGCGACGCATTGTTGAAGACGACGCACTATTGAAGGTGAGGCGCTGTTGAAGACGACGCACTGTTGAAGGTGAGGCACTGTTGAAGGCGACGCACTGTTGAAGGTGAGGCGCTGTTGAAGACGACGCACTGTTGAAGGTGAGGCACTGTTGAAGGCGACGCACTGTTGAAGGTGAGGCGCTGTTGAAGACGACGCACTGTTGAAGGTGAGGCACTGTTGAAGGCGACGCACTGTTGAAGGTGAGGCGCTGTTGAAGACGACGCACTGTTGAAGGTGAGGCACTGTTGAAGGTGAGGCGCTGTTGAAGACGACGCACTGTTGAAGGTGAGGCACTGTTGAAGGCGACGCACTGTTGAAGGTGAGGCACTGTTGAAGGTGAGGCGCTGTTGAAGACGACGCACTGTTGAAGGTGAGGCACTGTTGAAGGAGACGCACTGTTGAAGGTGAGGCGCTGTTGAAGACGACGCACTGTTGAAGGTGAGGCGCTGTTGAAGGCGACGCACTGTTGAAGGTGAGGCACTGTTGAAGGCGACGCACTGTTGAAGGTGAGGCGCTGTTGAAGACGACGCGCTGTTGAAGGTGAGGCGCTGTTGAAGGAGACGCACTGTTGAAGGTGAGGCGCTGTTGAAGGCGACGCACTGTTGAAGGTGTGGCACTGTTGAAGACGACGCACTGTTGAAGGCGACGCACTGTTGAAGGTGAGGCGCTGTTGAAGACGACGCGCTGTTGAAGGAGACGCACTGTTGAAGACGACGCACTGTTGAAGGTGAGGCGCTGTTGAAGACGACGCACTGTTGAAGGTGAGGCACTGTTGAAGGCGACGCACTGTTGAAGGCGACGCACTGTTGAAGACGACGCACTGTTGAAGGTGAGGCGCTGTTGAAGACGACGCACTGTTGAAGGTGAGGCACTGTTGAAGGCGACGCACTGTTGAAGGTGAGGCGCTGTTGAAGACGACGCACTGTTGAAGGTGAGGCGCTGTTGAAGACGACGCGCTGTTGAAGGAGACGCACTGTTGAAGACGACGCACTGTTGAAGGTGAGGCACTGTTGAAGGTGAGGCGCTGTTGAAGACGACGCACTGTTGAAGGTGAGGCACTGTTGAAGGTGAGGCGCTGTTGAAGACGACGCACTGTTGAAGGTGAGGCACTGTTGAAGGCGACGCACTGTTGAAGGTGAGGCGCTGTTGAAGACGACGCACTGTTGAAGGTGAGGCACTGTTGAAGGTGAGGCGCTGTTGAAGACGACGCACTGTTGAAGGTGAGGCACTGTTGAAGGCGACGCACTGTTGAAGGTGAGGCGCTGTTGAAGACGACGCACTGTTGAAGGTGAGGCACTGTTGAGAGTGAGGCGCTGTTGAAGACGACGCACTGTTGAAGGTGAGGTGCTGTTGAAGGAGACGCACTGTTGAAGGTGAGGCGCTGTTGAAGACGACGCACTGTTGAAGGTGAGGCGCTGTTGAAGACGACGCGCTGTTGAAGGTGAGGCGCTGTTGAAGGCGACGCACTGTTGAAGGTGTGGCACTGTTGAAGACGACGCACTGTTGAAGGCGACGCACTGTTGAAGGTGAGGCGCTGTTGAAGACGACGCGCTGTTGAAGGAGACGCACTGTTGAAGACGACGCACTGTTGAAGGTGAGGCGCTGTTGAAGACGACGCACTGTTGAAGGTGAGGCACTGTTGAAGGCGACGCACTGTTGAAGACGACGCACTGTTGAAGAGGACGCACTGTTGAAGGTGAGGCACTGTTGAAGACGACGCACTGTTGAAGGTGAGGCACTGTTGAAGGCGACGCACTGTTGAAGACGACGCACTATTGAAGGTGAGGCGGTGTTGAAGACGACGCACTGTTGAAGGTGAGGCACTGTTGAAGGCGACGCACTGTTGAAGGTGAGGCGCTGTTGAAGACGACGCACTGTTGAAGGAGGCACTGTTGAAGGCGACGCCTGTTGAAGGCGCACTGTTGAAGGACACTGTTGAAGGTGAGGCGCTGTTGAAGACGACGCACTGTTGAAGGTGAGGCACTGTTGAAGGCGACGCACTGTTGAAGACGACGCACTGTTGAAGACGACGCACTGTTGAAGGTGAGGCACTGTTGAAGACGACGCACTGTTGAAGGTGAGGCACTGTTGAAGGCGACGCACTGTTGAAGACGACGCACTATTGAAGGTGAGGCGCTGTTGAAGACGACGCACTGTTGAAGGTGAGGCACTGTTGAAGGCGACGCACTGTTGAAGGTGAGGCGCTGTTGAAGACGACACTGTTGAAGGTGAGGCGCTGTTGAAGACGACGCACTGTTGAAGGTGAGGCACTGTTGAAGACGACGCACTGTTGAAGGTGAGGCACTGTTGAAGGCGACGCACTGTTGAAGGTGAGGCGCTGTTGAAGACGACGCACTGTTGAAGGTGAGGCGCTGTTGAAGGACGCACTGTTGAAGGTGAGGCGCTGTTGAAGGCGACGCACTGTTGAAGGTGTGGCACTGTTGAAGACGACGCACTGTTGAAGACGACGCACTGTTGAAGGTGAGGCGCTGTTGAAGGAGACGCACTGTTGAAGGTGAGGCGCTGTTGAAGGCGACGCACTGTTGAAGGTGTGGCACTGTTGAAGGCGACGCACTGTTGAAGACGACGCACTGTTGAAGGTGAGGCGCTGTTGAAGACGACGCACTGTTGAAGGTGAGGCGCTGTTGAAGACGACGCACTGTTGAAGACGACGCACTGTTGAAGGTGAGGCGCTGTTGAAGACGACGCACTGTTGAAGGCGACGCACTGTTGAAGGTGAGGCACTGTTGAAGGCGACGCACTGTTGAAGACGACGCACTGTTGAAGGTGAGGCGCTGTTGAAGACGACGCACTGTTGAAGGTGAGGCACTGTTGAAGGCGACGCACTGTTGAAGGTGAGGCGCTGTTGAAGACGACGCACTGTTGAAGGTGAGGCGCTGTTGAAGACGACGCACTGTTGAAGGTGAGGCACTGTTGAAGGTACGGCACTGTTGAAGGCGACGCACTGTTGAAGGTGAGGCGCTGTTGAAGGAGACGCACTGTTGAAGGTGAGGCGCTGTTGAAGGCGACGCACTGTTGAAGGTGAGGCACTGTTGAAGGCGACGCACTGTTGAAGGTGAGGCGCTGTTGAAGACGACGCACTGTTGAAGGTGAGGCACTGTTGAAGACGACGCACTGTTGAAGGTGAGGCGCTGTTGAAGGAGACGCACTGTTGAAGGTGAGGCGCTGTTGAAGGCGACGCACTGTTGAAGGTGAGGCGCTGTTGAAGACGACGCACTGTTGAAGGTGAGGCGCTGTTGAAGACGACGCACTGTTGAAGGTGAGGCGCTGTTGAAGACGACGCACTGTTGAAGGTGAGGCACTGTTGAAGGACGACGCACTGTTGAAGGTGAGGCGCTGTTGAAGACGACGCACTGTTGAAGGTGAGCACTGTTGAAGGTGAGGCGCTGTTGAAGACGACGCACTGTTGAAGGTGAGGCACTGTTGAAGGCGACGCACTGTTGAAGGTGAGGCGCTGTTGAAGACGACGCACTGTTGAAGGTGAGGCACTGTTGAAGGTGAGGCACTGTTGAAGACGACGCACTGTTGAAGGTGAGGCGCTGTTGAAGACGACGCACTGTTGAAGGTGAGGCGCTGTTGAAGGAGACGCACTGTTGAAGGTGAGGCGCTGTTGAAGACGACGCACTGTTGAAGGTGAGGCGCTGTTGAAGACGACGCACTGTTGAAGGTGAGGCGCTGTTGAAGACGACGCACTGTTGAAGGTGAGGCACTGTTGAAGACGACGCACTGTTGAAGGTGAGGCACTGTTGAAGGTGAGGCGCTGTTGAAGACGACGCACTGTTGAAGGTGAGGCACTGTTGAAGGAGACGCACTGTTGAAGGTGAGGCGCTGTTGAAGACGACGCACTGTTGAAGGTGAGGCGCTGTTGAAGACGACGCACTGTTGAAGGTGAGGCGCTGTTGAAGGAGACGCACTGTTGAAGGTGAGGCGCTGTTGAAGACGACGCACTGTTGAAGGTGAGGCGCTGTTGAAGACGACCCACTGTTGAAGGCAACGCACTGTTGAAGGTGAGGCACTGTTGAAGGCGACGCGCTGTTGAATGTGTGGCACTGTTGAAGGCGACGCACTGTTGAAGACGACGCACTGTTGAAGATGACGCACTGTTGAAGGTGAGGCACTGTTGAAGGCGACGCACTGTTGAAGGTGAGGCGCTGTTGAAGACGACGCACTGTTGAAGGTGAGGCACTGTTGAAGGCGACGCACTGTTGAAGGTGAGGCGCTGTTGAAGACGACGCACTGTTGAAGGTGAGGCACTCTTGAAGACGACGCACTGTTGGGGGGGTGTCACTGTTGAAGGCGACGCACTGTTGAAGGTGAGGCGCTGTTGAAGACGACGCACTGTTGAAGGTGAGGCGCTGTTGAAGAGACGCACTGTTGAAGGTGAGGCGCTGTTGAAGGCGACGCACTGTTGAAGGTGAGGCACTGTTGAAGACGACGCACTGTTGAAGGTGAGGCACTGTTGAAGGCGACGCACTGTTGAAGACGACGCACTGTTGAAGGCGACGCACTGTTGAAGGTGAGGCGCTGTTGAAGGCGACGCACTGTTGAAGACGACGCACTGTTGAAGACGACGCACTATTGAAGGTGAGGCGCTGTTGAAGACGACGCACTGTTGAAGGTAAGGCACTCTTGAAGGCGACGCACTGTTGAAGGTGAGGCGCTGTTGAAGACGACGCACTGTTGAAGGTGAGGCGCTGTTGAAGGCGACGCACTGTTGAAGGTGTGGCACTGTTGAAGGAGACGCACTGTTGAAGACGACGCACTGTTGAAGGTGAGGCACTGTTGAAGGCGACGCACTGTTGAAGGCGAGGCACTGTTGAAGACGACGCACTGTTGAAGGTGAGGCACTGTTGAAGACGACGCACTGTTGAAGGTGAGGCACTGTTGAAGGCGACGCACTGTTGAAGACGACGCACTGTTGAAGGTGAGGCGCTGTTGAAGACGACGCACTGTTGAAGGTGAGGCACTGTTGAAGGCGACGCACTGTTGAAGGTGAGGCGCTGTTGAAGACGACGCACTGTTGAAGGTGAGGCACTGTTGAAGGCGACGCACTGTTGAAGGTGAGGCGCTGTTGAAGACGACGCACTGTTGAAGGTGAGGCACTGTTGAAGACGACGCACTGTTGAAGGTGAGGCGCTGTTGAAGGCGACGCACTGTTGAAGGTGAGGCACTGTTGAAGGTGAGGCGCTGTTGAAGACGACGCACTGTTGAAGGTGAGGCACTGTTGAAGGCGACGCACTGTTGAAGGTGAGGCGCTGTTGAAGACGACGCACTGTTGAAGGTGAGGCACTGTTGAAGGTGAGGCGCTGTTGAAGACGACGCACTGTTGAAGGTGAGGCACTGTTGAAGGCGACGCACTGTTGAAGGTGACGCTGTTGAAGGACGACGCACTGTTGAAGGTGAGGCGCTGTTGAAGACGACGCACTGTTGAAGGTGAGGCACTGTTGAAGGCGACGCACTGTTGAAGGTGAGGCGCTGTTGAAGACGACGCGCTGTTGAAGGTGAGGCGCTGTTGAAGGAGACGCACTGTTGAAGGTGAGGCGCTGTTGAAGGCGACGCACTGTTGAAGGTGAGGCACTGTTGAAGACGACGCACTGTTGAAGGCGACGCACTGTTGAAGACGACGCACTGTTGAAGGCGACGCACTGTTGAAGACGACGCACTGTTGAAGGTGAGGCGCTGTTGAAGACGACGCACTGTTGAAGGTGAGGCGCTGTTGAAGGCGACGCACTGTTGAAGACGACGCACTGTTGAAGAGGACGCACTGTTGAAGGTGAGGCACTGTTGAGGACGACGCACTGTTGAAGGTGAGGCACTGTTGAAGGCGACGCACTGTTGAAGGTGAGGCGCTGTTGAAGACGACGCACTGTTGAAGGTGAGGCACTGTTGAAGGTGAGGCGCTGTTGAAGACGACGCACTGTTGAAGGTGAGGCACTGTTGAAGGCGACGCACTGTTGAAGGTGAGGCGCTGTTGAAGGCGACGCACTGTTGAAGGTGAGGCACTGTTGAAGGTGAGGCGCTGTTGAAGACGACGCACTGTTGAAGGTGAGGCACTGTTGAAGGCGACGCACTGTTGAAGGTGAGGCGCTGTTGAAGGCGACGCACTGTTGAAGGTGAGGCGCTGTTGAAGACGACGCACTGTTGAAGGTGAGGCACTGTTGAAGGCGACGCACTGTTGAAGGTGACGCACTGTTGAAGACGACGCACTGTTGAAGGTGAGGCACTGTTGAAGGCGACGCACTGTTGAAGGTGAGGCGCTGTTGAAGACGACGCACTGTTGAAGGTGAGGCACTGTTGAAGGCGACGCACTGTTGAAGGTGAGGCGCTGTTGAAGACGACGCACTGTTGAAGGTGAGGCACTGTTGAAGACGACTGTTGAAGGTGAGGCACTGTTGAAGGCGACGGACTGTTGAAGGTGAGGCGCTGTTGAAGACGACGCACTGTTGAAGGTGAGGCGCTGTTGAAGACGACGCGCTGTTGAAGGTGAGGCGCTGTTGAAGGCGACGCACTGTTGAAGGTGAGGCACTGTTGAAGACGACGCACTGTTGAAGGCGACGCACTGTTGAAGACGCACTGTTGAAGGTGAGGCGCTGTTGAAGGCGACGCACTGTTGAAGGCGACGCACTGTTGAAGACGACGCACTGTTGAAGGTGAGGCGCTGTTGAAGACGACGCACTGTTGAAGGTGAGGCACTGTTGAAGGCGACGCACTGTTGAAGGTGAGGCGCTGTTGAAGACGACGCACTGTTGAAGGTGAGGCGCTGTTGAAGGCGACGCACTGTTGAAGGTGTGGCACTGTTGAAGGAGACGCACTGTTGAAGACGACGCACTGTTGAAGGTGAGGCACTGTTGAAGGCGACGCACTGTTGAAGACGACGCACTGTTGAAGACGACGCACTGTTGAAGGTGAGGCACTGTTGAAGACGACGCACTGTTGAAGGTGAGGCACTGTTGAAGGCGACGCACTGTTGAAGACGACGCACTGTTGAAGGTGAGGCGCTGTTGAAGACGACGCACTGTTGAAGGTGAGGCACTGTTGAAGGCGACGCACTGTTGAAGGTGAGGCGCTGTTGAAGACGACGCACTGTTGAAGGTGAGGCACTGTTGAAGGCGACGCACTGTTGAAGGTGAGGCGCTGTTGAAGACGACGCACTGTTGAAGGTGAGGCACTGTTGAAGGCGACGCACTGTTGAAGGTGAGGCGCTGTTGAAGACGACGCACTGTTGAAGGTGAGGCACTGTTGAAGGTGAGGCGCTGTTGAAGACGACGCACTGTTGAAGGTGAGGCACTGTTGAAGGCGACGCACTGTTGAAGGTGAGGCGCTGTTGAAGACGACGCACTGTTGAAGGTGAGGCACTGTTGAAGGTGAGGCACTGTTGAAGACGCACTGTTGAAGGTGAGGCACTGTTGAAGACGACGCACTGTTGAAGGTGAGGCGCTGTTGAAGACGACGCACTGTTGAAGGTGAGGCACTGTTGAAGGCGACGCACTGTTGAAGGTGAGGCGCTGTTGAAGACGACGCGCTGTTGAAGGTGAGGCGCTGTTGAAGGAGACGCACTGTTGAAGGTGAGACGCTGTTGAAGGCGACGCACTGTTGAAGGTGTGGCACTGTTGAAGACGACGCACTGTTGAAGGCGACGCACTGTTGAAGACGACGCGCTGTTGAAGGAGACGCACTGTTGAAGACGACGCACTGTTGAAGGTGAGGCGCTGTTGAAGACGACGCACTGTTGAAGGTGAGGCACTGTTGAAGGCGACGCACTGTTGAAGGTGACGCTGTTGAAGACGACGCACTGTTGAAGGTGAGGCACTGTTGAAGACGACGCACTGTTGAAGGTGAGGCGCTGTTGAAGGCGACGCACTGTTGAAGGTGAGGCGCTGTTGAAGACGACGCACTGTTGAAGGTGAGGCACTGTTGAAGGTGAGGCGCTGTTGAAGACGACGCACTGTTGAAGGTGAGGCACTGTTGAAGGCGACGCACTGTTGAAGGTGAGGCGCTGTTGAAGGCGACGCACTGTTGAAGGTGAGGCACTGTTGAAGGCGACGCACTGTTGAAGACGACGCACTGTTGAAGACGACGCACTGTTGAAGGTGAGGCACTGTTGAAGGCGACGCACTGTTGAAGGTGAGGCGCTGTTGAAGACGACGCACTGTTGAAGGTGAGGCACTGTTGAAGGCGACGCACTGTTGAAGGTGAGGCGCTGTTGAAGACGACGCACTGTTGAAGGTGAGGCACTGTTGAAGACGACGCACTGTTGAAGGTGTGGCACTGTTGAAGGCGACGCACTGTTGAAGGTGAGGCGCTGTTGAAGACGACGCGCTGTTGAAGGTGAGGCGCTGTTGAAGGAGACGCACTGTTGAAGGTGAGACGCTGTTGAAGGCGACGCACTGTTGAAGGTGTGGCACTGTTGAAGACGACGCACTGTTGAAGGCGACGCACTGTTGAAGGCGACGCACTGTTGAAGGTGAGGCGCTGTTGAAGTCGACGCACTGTTGAAGACGACGCACTGTTGAAGACGACGCACTGTTGAAGGTGAGGCGCTGTTGAAGACGACGCACTGTTGAAGGTGAGGCACTGTTGAAGGCGACGCACTGTTGAAGGTGAGGCGCTGTTGAAGGCGACGCACTGTTGAAGGTGAGGCACTGTTGAAGGTGACGCACTGTTGAAGACGACGCACTGTTGAAGGTGAGGCACTGTTGAAGGCGACGCACTGTTGAAGGTGAGGCACTGTTGAAGACGACGCACTGTTGAAGGTGAGGCACTGTTGAAGACGACGCACTGTTGAAGGTGAGGCACTGTTGAAGGCGACGCACTGTTGAAGACGACGCACTGTTGAAGGTGAGGCGCTGTTGAAGACGACGCACTGTTGAAGGTGAGGCGCTGTTGAAGACGACGCACTGTTGAAGGTGAGGCGCTGTTGAAGACGACGCACTGTTGAAGGTGAGGCACTGTTGAAGGCGACGCACTGTTGAAGGTGAGGCGCTGTTGAAGACGACGCACTGTTGAAGGTGAGGCACTGTTGAAGGCGACGCACTGTTGAAGGTGAGGCGCTGTTGAAGACGACGCACTGTTGAAGGTGAGGCACTGTTGAAGGTGAGGCGCTGTTGAAGACGACGCACTGTTGAAGGTGAGGCACTGTTGAAGGAGACGCACTGTTGAAGGTGAGGCGCTGTTGAAGACGACGCACTGTTGAAGGTGAGGCGCTGTTGAAGACGACGCACTGTTGAAGGTGAGGCACTGTTGAAGGCGACGCACTGTTGAAGGTGAGGCACTGTTGAAGGCGACGCACTGTTGAAGGTGAGGCGCTGTTGAAGACGACGCACTGTTGAAGGTGAGGCACTGTTGAAGGCGACGCACTGTTGAAGGTGAGGCGCTGTTGAAGACGACGCACTGTTGAAGGTGAGGCACTGTTGAAGGCGACGCACTGTTGAAGGTGAGGCGCTGTTGAAGACGACGCACTGTTGAAGGTGAGGCACTGTTGAAGGTGAGGCGCTGTTGAAGACGACGCACTGTTGAAGGTGAGGCACTGTTGAAGGCGACGCACTGTTGAAGGTGAGGCACTGTTGAAGACGACGCACTGTTGAAGGTGAGGCACTGTTGAAGGTGAGGCGCTGTTGAAGACGACGCACTGTTGAAGGTGAGGCACTGTTGAAGGAGACGCACTGTTGAAGGTGAGGCGCTGTTGAAGACGACGCACTGTTGAAGGTGAGGCGCTGTTGAAGACGACGCACTGTTGAAGGTGAGGCACTGTTGAAGGCGACGCACTGTTGAAGGTGAGGCGCTGTTGAAGGCGACGCACTGTTGAAGGTGAGGCACTGTTGAAGGTGACGCACTGTTGAAGACGACGCACTGTTGAAGGTGAGGCACTGTTGAAGGCGACGCACTGTTGAAGGTGACGCACTGTTGAAGGCGACGCACTGTTGAAGGTGAGGCACTGTTGAAGACGACGCACTGTTGAAGGTGAGGCACTGTTGAAGGCGACGCACTGTTGAAGACGACGCACTGTTGAAGGTGAGGCGCTGTTGAAGACGACGCACTGTTGAAGGTGAGCACTGTTGAAGGCGACGCACTGTTGAAGGTGAGGCGCTGTTGAAGACGACGCACTGTTGAAGGTGAGGCACTGTTGAAGGCGCACTGTTGAAGGTGAGGCGCTGTTGAAGACGACGCACTGTTGAAGGTGAGGCACTGTTGAAGGCGACGCACTGTTGAAGGTGAGGCGCTGTTGAAGACGACGCACTGTTGAAGGTGAGGCACTGTTGAAGGTGAGGCGCTGTTGAAGACGACGCACTGTTGAAGGTGAGGCACTGTTGAAGGCGACGCACTGTTGAAGGTGAGGCGCTGTTGAAGACGACGCACTGTTGAAGGTGAGGCACTGTTGAAGGTGAGGCGCTGTTGAAGACGACGCACTGTTGAAGGTGAGGCACTGTTGAAGGAGACGCACTGTTGAAGGTGAGGCGCTGTTGAAGACGACGCACTGTTGAAGGTGAGGCACTGTTGAAGGCGACGCACTGTTGAAGACGACGCACTGTTGAAGACGACGCACTGTTGAAGGTGAGGCACTGTTGAAGACGACGCACTGTTGAAGGTGAGGCACTGTTGAAGGCGACGCACGCACTGTTGAAGACGACGCACTGTTGAAGGTGAGGCGCTGTTGAAGACGACGCACTGTTGAAGGTGAGGCACTGTTGAAGGACGACGCACTGTTGAAGGTGAGGCGCTGTTGAAGGCGACGCACTGTTGAAGGTGTGGCACTGTTGAAGGAGACGCACTGTTGAAGACGACGCACTGTTGAAGGTGAGGCACTGTTGAAGGTGAGGCGCTGTTGAAGGCGACGCACTGTTGAAGGTGAGGCACTGTTGAAGGACGACGCACTGTTGAAGACGACGCACTGTTGAAGGTGAGGCACTGTTGAAGGCGACGCACTGTTGAAGGCGACGCACTGTTGAAGACGACGCACTGTTGAAGGTGAGGCGCTGTTGAAGACGACGCACTGTTGAAGGTGAGGCACTGTTGAAGGTGAGGCGCTGTTGAAGACGACGCACTGTTGAAGGTGAGGCACTGTTGAAGGCGACGCACTGTTGAAGGTGAGGCGCTGTTGAAGGCGACGCACTGTTGAAGGTGAGGCACTGTTGAAGGCGACGCACTGTTGAAGGTGACGCACTGTTGAAGACGACGCACTGTTGAAGGTGAGGCACTGTTGAAGGCGACGCACTGTTGAAGGTGAGGCGCTGTTGAAGACGACGCACTGTTGAAGGTGAGGCACTGTTGAAGGCGACGCACTGTTGAAGGTGAGGCGCTGTTGAAGACGACGCACTGTTGAAGGTGAGGCACTGTTGAAGACGACGCACTGTTGAAGGTGAGGCACTGTTGAAGGCGACGCACTGTTGAAGGTGAGGCGCTGTTGAAGACGACGCACTGTTGAAGGTGAGGCGCTGTTGAAGGAGACGCACTGTTGAAGGTGAGGCGCTGTTGAAGGCGACGCACTGTTGAAGGTGAGGCACTGTTGAAGGCGACGCACTGTTGAAGGCGACGCACTGTTGAAGGCGACGCACTGTTGAAGGTGAGGCGCTGTTGAAGACGACGCACTGTTGAAGGTGACGCACTGTTGAAGACGACGCACTGTTGAAGGTGAGGCGCTGTTGAAGACGACGCACTGTTGAAGGTGAGGCACTGTTGAAGGCGACGCACTGTTGAAGGTGAGGCGCTGTTGAAGGCGACGCACTGTTGAAGGTGAGGCACTGTTGAAGGTGACGCACTGTTGAAGACGACGCACTGTTGAAGGTGAGGCACTGTTGAAGGCGACGCACTGTTGAAGACGACGCACTGTTGAAGACGACGCACTGTTGAAGGTGAGGCACTGTTGAAGACGACGCACTGTTGAAGGTGAGGCACTGTTGAAGGCGACGCACTGTTGAAGACGACGCACTGTTGAAGGTGAGGCGCTGTTGAAGACGACGCACTGTTGAAGGTGAGGCACTGTTGAAGGCGACGCACTGTTGAAGGTGAGGCGCTGTTGAAGACGACGCACTGTTGAAGGTGAGGCACTGTTGAAGGCGACGCACTGTTGAAGGTGAGGCGCTGTTGAAGACGACGCACTGTTGAAGGTGAGGCACTGTTGAAGGCGACGCACTGTTGAAGGTGAGGCGCTGTTGAAGACGACGCACTGTTGAAGGTGAGGCACTGTTGAAGGTGAGGCGCTGTTGAAGACGACGCACTGTTGAAGGTGAGGCACTGTTGAAGGCGACGCACTGTTGAAGGTGAGGCGCTGTTGAAGACGACGCACTGTTGAAGGTGAGGCACTGTTGAAGGTGAGGCGCTGTTGAAGACGACGCACTGTTGAAGGTGAGGCACTGTTGAAGGAGACGCACTGTTGAAGGTGAGGCGCTGTTGAAGACGACGCACTGTTGAAGGTGAGGCGCTGTTGAAGACGACGCAATGTTGAAGGTGTGGCACTGTTGAAGGCGACGCACTGTTGAAGGTGAGGCGCTGTTGAAGACGACGCACTGTTGAAGGTGAGGCGCTGTTGAAGAGACGCACTGTTGAAGGTGAGGCGCTGTTGAAGGCGACGCACTGTTGAAGGTGAGGCACTGTTGAAGACGACGCACTGTTGAAGGTGAGCGCACTGTTGAAGGTGACTGTTGAAGACGACGCACTGTTGAAGGTGAGGCACTGTTGAAGACGACGCACTGTTGAAGGTGAGGCGCTGTTGAAGACGACACTGTTGAAGGTGAGGCACTGTTGAAGACGACGCACTGTTGAAGGTGAGGCACTGTTGAAGGCGACGCACTGTTGAAGACGACGCACTGTTGAAGGTGAGGCGCTGTTGAAGACGACGCACTGTTGAAGGTGAGGCACTGTTGAAGGCGACGCACTGTTGAAGGTGAGGCGCTGTTGAAGGCGACGCACTGTTGAAGGTGTGGCACTGTTGAAGGCGACGCACTGTTGAAGACGACGCACTGTTGAAGGTGAGGCACTGTTGAAGGCGACGCACTGTTGAAGGTGACGCACTGTTGAAGACGACGCACTGTTGAAGGTGAGGCACTGTTGAAGACGACGCACTGTTGAAGGTGAGGCACTGTTGAAGGCGACGCACTGTTGAAGACGACGCACTGTTGAAGGTGAGGCGCTGTTGAAGACGACGCACTGTTGAAGGTGAGGCGCTGTTGAAGGACGACGCACTGTTGAAGGTGAGGCGCTGTTGAAGACGACGCGCTGTTGAAGGTGAGGCGCTGTTGAAGGCGACGCACTGTTGAAGGTGAGGCGCTGTTGAAGACGACGCACTGTTGAAGGTGAGGCACTGTTGAAGGCGACGCACTGTTGAAGGTGAGGCGCTGTTGAAGACGACGCACTGTTGAAGGTGAGGCACTGTTGAAGGTGAGGCGCTGTTGAAGACGACGCACTGTTGAAGGTGAGGCACTGTTGAAGACGACGCACTGTTGAAGGTGAGGCGCTGTTGAAGACGACGCACTGTTGAAGGTGAGGCACTGTTGAAGGTGAGGCGCTGTTGAAGACGACGCACTGTTGAAGGTGAGGCACTGTTGAAGGCGACGCACTGTTGAAGGTGAGGCGCACTGTTGAAGACGACGCACTGTTGAAGGTGAGGCGCTGTTGAAGGCGACGCACTGTTGAAGGTGAGGCGCTGTTGAAGACGACGCACTGTTGAAGGTGAGGCGCTGTTGAAGACGACGCACTGTTGAAGGTGAGGCGCTGTTGAAGACGACGCACTGTTGAAGGTGAGGCACTGTTGAAGGCGACGCACTGTTGAAGGTGACGCACTGTTGAAGACGACGCACTGTTGAAGGTGAGGCACTGTTGAAGACGACGCACTGTTGAAGGTGAGGCGCTGTTGAAGGCGACGCACTGTTGAAGGTGAGGCACTGTTGAAGACGACGCACTGTTGAAGGTGAGGCACTGTTGAAGGTGAGGCGCTGTTGAAGACGACGCACTGTTGAAGGTGAGCACTGTTGAAGGCGACGCACTGTTGAAGGTGAGGCGCTGTTGAAGACGACGCACTGTTGAAGGTGAGGCACTGTTGAAGGCGACGCACTATTGAAGGTGAGGCGCTGTTGAAGGCGACGCACTGTTGAAGGTGAGGCGCTGTTGAAGGCGACGCACTGTTGAAGGTGAGGCGCTGTTGAAGACACTGTTGAAGGTGAGGCACTGTTGAAGGTGACGCTGTTGAAGGCGACGCACTGTTGAAGGTGAGGCACTGTTGAAGACGACGCACTGTTGAAGGTGAGGCGCTGTTGAAGACGACGCACTGTTGAAGGTGAGGCGCTGTTGAAGACGACGCACTGTTGAAGGTGAGGCGCTGTTGAAGACGACGCACTGTTGAAGGTGAGGCGCTGTTGAAGGCGACACTGTTGAAGGTGAGGCGCTGTTGAAGACGACGCACTGTTGAAGGTGAGGCACTGTTGAAGGTGAGGCGCACTGTTGAAGACGACGCACTGTTGAAGGTGAGGCACTGTTGAAGGCGACGCACTGTTGAAGACGACGCACTATTGAAGGTGAGGCGCTGTTGAAGACGACGCACTGTTGAAGGTGAGGCGCTGTTGAAGGCGACGCACTGTTGAAGGTGAGGCACTGTTGAAGGTGAGGCACTGTTGAAGACGACGCACTGTTGAAGGTGAGGCACTGTTGAAGGCGACGCACTGTTGAAGGTGAGGCACTGTTGAAGACGACGCACTGTTGAAGGTGAGGCGCTGTTGAAGGCGACGCACTGTTGAAGGTGAGGCGCTGTTGAAGACGACGCACTGTTGAAGGTGAGGCACTGTTGAAGACGACACTGTTGAAGGTGAGGCGCTGTTGAAGACGACGCGCTGTTGAAGGTGAGGAGGCACTGTTGAAGGCGACGCACTTTTGAAGGTGAGGCGCTGTTGAAGACGACGCACTGTTGAAGGTGAGGCACTGTCGAAGGTGAGGCACTGTTGAAGACGACGCACTGTTGAAGGTGAGGCGCTGTTGAAGGCGACGCACTGTTGAAGGTGAGGCGCTGTTGAAGGCGACGCACTGTTGAAGGTGAGGCACTGTTGAAGGCGACACTGTTGAAGGTGAGGCGCTGTTGAAGACGACGCACTGTTGAAGGGGAGGCACTGTTGAAGGCGACGCACTGTTGAAGGTGAGGCGCTGTTGAAGTGACGCACTGTTGAAGGTGAGGCACTGTTGAAGGTGAGGCGCTGTTGAAGACGACGCACTGTTGAAGGTGAGGCGCTGTTGAAGACGACGCACTGTTGAAGGTGAGGCACTGTTGAAGGTGAGGCGGTGTTGAAGACGACGCACTGTTGAAGGTGAGGCACTGTTGAAGGAGACGCACTGTTGAAGGTGAGGCGCTGTTGAAGACGACGCACTGTTGAAG